>CM017901.1:581348-612361 GCA_008369825.1 Triplophysa tibetana | reverse complement strand
TGTCAGAATACCTCATAAGCGTATCAGATCCTAAACTAAGAAAAGTGTTGAGCATCACAGACCAGTGATCAGCAGCTCACTGTAGAGACGGGCAGACACAGACACACATGGACACCGAGAGAACGCGACTGTGTCCACACTGCACACACAATCAAGTGGAAACAGAGCTGCACTTTCTCCTCTCCTGTCCCAACTACACACACATCAGAGAAACATTCTTCCCCCAGTTTACAAACTTACACAAAGACTTTGACCAGTTTCAACAAAAGGACAAGATCTCATACATACTGGGAGAAAACTCAAGAAGCTCAAACCTGCTCAAGATATGTCAAGTCCTGCCACGACCAAAGAACAAGCAGCACAACACAAAACAACACTGACAGAACAACACACACAAACTGACACTATCACCCTCATTGAGAACTTTAATTAAAACTCTTTTTCTGTTTATATTGAGATGTTTATATATATATTTTTACTTATAGACTTTTAATTTTATTCCATCTTATTTTTTATCTTAATCTGTATTGGTGCATGTTTATATTTAATCTTGTGCTTTGGCAATGTACATTTTCTTTTATCATGCCAATAAAGCTCCTTTGAATCTTGAATCTTGAATCTTGAGAGAGAGAGAGAGAGAGAGAGAGAGAGAGAGAGAGAGAGTATGAGAGAGAGACAGAGAGAGAGAGACAGAGAGAGAGAGAGAGTATGAGAGAGAGACAGAGAGAGAGAGACAGAGAGAGATAGAGAGAGAGAGAGAGAGAGAGAGAGAGAGAGTATGAGAGAGAGACAGAGAGAGTATGAGAGTATGAGAGAGAGACAGAGAGAGAGAGACAGAGAGAGAGAGAGAGACAGAGAGACAGAGAGAGAGAGACAGAGAGAGATAGAGAGAGAGACAGAGAGAGAGAGACAGAGAGAGAGCTTTATAGGTTGATTGTTTTATTCACTCCTTAAACACTTGTAAGATGTGAATCTTCAAAGAGAAATATTTGATAGTCATCTGACCTTTAGCATTTAATTGCATTGCATATACAAATTAGCATGAAGGGTTTTGTAAATTGCACTCGCGGATACAAACAATGTGGCTGATGCTCGAACCTGAATCACTTCACATCTGCACATCTGAGTCGTGTATGAACGCAGAGCCATGAACATGATTTCAGATGTCATTATATGCTGCTTCCATACAGGAAGTCAAGTGGCAGTCTGCACCTCTAGCACCGGTTTATTCCTGGAAACAGTTATTTACAGCCCAGCATGAGACATCATGAAAGAGTCCTCCGCTCACAGACCTCCACCTATGGGCCTCCTCTCACAGGCTTTTTTTACAGGCTCACAGGCCTCGTCTCTCACGGGTCTCCTCCTCTCACAGGCCTCCTCCTCTCACAGGCCTTTTCTCCTCCTCTCACAGGTCGTCTCACAGGCCTCCTCCTCTCCCAGGCCTCCTCCTCTCACAGGCCTCGTCTCTCACGGGTCTCCTCCTCTCACAGGCCTCGTCTCTCACAGATCTCCTCCTCTCACAGGCCTCCTCCTCTCACAGGCCTCCTCCTCTCACAGGCCTCCTCTTCTCACAGGCCTCCTCCTCTCACAGGCCTCGTCCTCTCACAGATCTCCTCCTCTCACAGGCCTCCTCCTCTCGCAGGCCTCCTCCTCTCACAGGCCTCTTCTCTCATGGGTCTCCTTCTCTCACCGGCCTCCTCCTCTCACAGGCCTCTTCTCTCATGGGTCTCCTTCTCTCACCGGCCTCCTCTTCTCACATGCCTCCTCCTCTCACAGGCCTCCTCCTCTCACAGGCCTCGTCTCTCACGGATCTCCTCCTCTCACAGGCCTCCTCCTCTCACAGGCCTCCTCCTCTCACAGGCCTCTTCTCTCACGGGTCTCCTTCTCTCACCGGCCTCCTCCTCTCACAGGCCTCCTCTTCTCACATGCCTCCTCCTCTCACAGGCCTCCTCTTCTCACAGGCCTCCTCCTCTCACAGGCCTCCTCCTCTCACAGCCCTCGTCTCTCACCGGCCTCCTCCTCTCACAGGCCTCCTCCTCTCACAGGCCTCCTCCTCTCACAGATCTCCTCCTCTCACAGGCCTCCTCCTTTCACAGGCCTCCTCTTCTCACAGGCCTCCTCCTCTCCCAAGCCTCCTCCTCTCACAGGCCTCCTCCTCTCACAGGCCTCCTTTTCTCACAGGCCTCCTCTTCTCACAGGCCTCCTCCTCTCACAGGCCTTTTCTCCTCCTCTCACAGGTCGTCACACAGGCCTCCTCCTCTCACAGGCCTCCTCCTCTCCCAGGCCTCCTCCTCTCACAGGCCTCCTCCTCTCACAGGCCTCCTTTTCTCACAGGCCTCCTCTTCTCACAGGCCTCCTCCTCTCACAGGCCTTTTCTCCTCCTCTCACAGGTCGTCACACAGGCCTCCTCCTCTCACAGGCCTCCTTTTCTCACAGGCCTCCTCTTCTCACAGGCCTCCTCCTCTCACAGGCCTCCTCCTCTCACAGGCCTTTTCTCCTCCTCTCACAGGTCGTCTCATAGGCCTCCTCCTCTCACAGGCCTTTTCTCCTCTTCACACAGGCCTCTGGTTACAGGTCTCCTCCGCCTCCAGGCCTCCACTCATAGGCTTTTCATACATGCTCACAAGCCTCGTCTCACAGGCCTCCTCCGCTCACAGTCTTTCTTTCGCAGGTCTCCTCTCAGAGGGCAAATGGGGACATGTGTAATATGAGATCTCTCTCATAAGGACCTATTTTAATTATTAACTAAACTCCAGTTTCCCATTACTGATCCTATTGTAGATTGCATGCAATTCATTCTAAGCATGAGATTTCACAGTTACTCCAGCCAGCAAGATTTACACTCCAAACATCCAGTAGATGAGGATTGTTACCACATGAAATCCATTTATAAGAGTCATATCATTGTCCTGTTGTCCTGGAGCTCACTTAGCGCTCTTATAAAGGCTTCTCTCATGTGTCTACAGCTCAAACTCTCTTCATATATTGATATCTGTGTCAGTCTAACCGAGTCTTTCTCGCACCTGATCAACGCACAGATTGCCACTCTCATAAATATTTTAATTTAGCATAAAAATGGTCATTTTTGCTTTGATTACATTAGACGCTTGCAGACTTTAAAGTGCATTAATAGACAGATTTGCATTTATATTGGATTTCTCATCCACAGGCTGTAAAGCAGCGACGGAAGAACAATGAGAACTGAAGCGTGGCCGGACGCCCTCCAAACGCCTTTCTAAAGCAACAGGTGGTCTGAAGAACATATACAGTATAAACACATGATGAGTCCCACACAAACTGTTCAGGTTTTACTTCAATCCTAAATCAAAAGATTAAAATGATGAATTTCTAGAAATTAAACCCAAAGAAATTTTTCAGGATGGTGTTTGAATCATGAATCATTTTTTGATCTCAGTTCAACACATCTGATTGTTTGTAGTTACACCTTCAGAACTGTTACACTTCCTTTGCGTCTGTAGTCTTTCCTTATGTTTACATAAACGGTTGGACGGTGGAAATGATTTTGTGTGTCATGTCACGGAGCTCAGAGGAGATTAACTTTAATTCTTTAACATGCTTCATAAAGTGTTTTTATGTCAAGAGTAAATCCCGCACATGTAGTGTTGAGAGTAATTCCTGGAAGTGAAGAGGATTAAAAGTGACAGAATTTCATTTGGCTGATTGAAATCTCAGTTATAACAGCGTCTCAAGTCCAGCTGACGGATCCTAAAGCATCTGCTTTCTTCAGGTGGGCTGGTCTGCTTGAGTTTGTGTGACTGGAGCTGTCCCGCTGTGTCTTTGACGTCACATCCCTTCAGATTTCCAGCTTGTGACATATAAAGAGTCAACATTAATACCCGTTCTGCTGTAATCTTTTATTAGGGGGACGTCTGCTGGCGTTCTGGCGTAGTGGTTCAAGCTTTGGCCACTGGGGGCAGTTCTGAATATCGTAAACTTCTCGTGCGCTTTTTATTCACCTGAAATGCAGCGAAACATAGTAAAATTCAAACACTGTGAGCTGAAACCATCGCGGCAGAACCTCCAGCATGTAATGGTTCTCATGGGGCGAGTTTAGCACAAGTGAGCAGTCAACAGTGGTGTGTCAAAACAGATTACTGAACTAAAGCCATTTAATTATTCTCTGCTAAGGCGCCTTTGGGCCAGTAATTGTAGATACGCGATTCTTCATCTTTCTCAAAGTGATCGTGACCTTTCTGGCTAAGCTGAACATTGTACCAGCAGCCCCCCGGCTCACAGAATGAGGCGGTCCGCTCGGGTCATTAGAGACGTGCAGATTTGCGTGTTGCTATTGTCCGGCATTAAGCTTGCGTTTAATCTCACTCTGTAGAGACGCTCCCGGGGAGACGCTCTGATTCTGTACACAACAACACGTCTGGTGTTATAAAGACCTGCTTGCTGTGCAGCTACACAGAGCTTTACAGAAGTAGTTCAAGCCCGAAAAGTAAAAAGTCATTTTCACAGCCTCAGGTTGTTTCAGACCCGATGATTTCCTCTCCATCACAGAAAACAAAGAGCAAAAGGTGTGACACTCCACTTTCATAGCATCTTTTGCTCATAGAGTCTCTGCTCCTTATATTCACACAGAAACAAGCAGCACCGTCACGAGTGCTGCTTTCATTTATATTTCTATATTGATCACAGCGCCAAATAATCATAAAATACAAAGTTTATTAAAACGATGGTCAGTATGACACAAAATCTAGTTTATGTTAAAACAAGGAAAAAATATCAATTTAAGAAAAATCTGTTTAATTAAATTAAAAAACTGATTTATTTTTCATACCTAATTGGCACTTAATTTATGCTTAAAACCATTTTGCTTCTCAAGTAAATCTAAGTATTTGCACTAAAAAGATATGAAGCAAGATTTTATTTTTTGCAGAAAATGGCTGATCTAACGCAACAGTTTAGACAAATATATTTTCACTCCTAATGTGTTTGGAACTCTCTCTGTGAGTCTTTCTTCAGTGGATAGTTTGAGGAATGTCTAAACAGTTTTGTGTTCATACAATGGAAGTCAATGGTGTTCCGTGTTGTTTGATTATCAACATTCTTCAAAATATCTTCTTTTGTGTTCTGATGACTCGTATTTCCTGATTTTCATTCTAGGCTAAACGTATCTCTAATAATACACATATATAAGATTACTTTCTTAGAACTGATCAGGACTCTGTGTGAAAGTGTTTGTTCTTTGAAAGCCTGTAATAATGATGTATATATTAGCGAGTCAGAGTGTAGTGATCCGATTTGGCATGTAATTGCATGTTCACATCAAATCACGTCCATAAATATAGAGAAGAATCTGTCTGTGTGTGTGTGAGTGTGTGAGAGAGAGAGAGAGAGAGAGAGAGAGAGTGATAGAAACGTGTTAAAGCTTAAAGCCTCAACGTATGAGCATGAGTGACCATAGATCATTCAAAAAGACAAAACACTCTCTGAGGAACGTCACACACTGTCAAAATAAAGAAAAACACACACTCACTCTATAAAAACACATGAATCAACATCAGCGTGACCACTTCTCTGACAACTCTTCACAAGTGACATTTATCTTGACATTTACTTATGCTGTCGTCTCCATGGCAACGCTACACCTCATTTAAATCAACTTTATTATCAGCAAATTATTTGGCCGAATGCATGTCACGATGAATAATGTTTCTTTCACTTTTTGTGTTGATTATCTTATACCACAGGGCCGTGGAATGCTTCATTCTGATTGGCTGACGAACGTTCCAGGTGTGTGCATTATTTTTCAGTTAAACACAGACGGATGAAGTAGCTCCAGATCTTATGGTTCTATATCACTGCGCCAAGTTTAACTGAATAAGGTTTTACTCTGTAGCCTACTGTCCACCGCTGAATAAAGATCTAACAACAGACAAAACGACAGGTCAGTTACATCATCTGAGAAGAAATAACTATTAACATTTACAGACAGCATGAAGAATTCTACAAGAATGGCGACAGCACTGTACAGGAAAGTTCAGATGAAACACTTAATCATGTGTGACCCTTGATCACAAAACCTGTGTTAATAGCACAGGAACATATTTAGTAAAAGACAAAATACATAAAATGAGTCAAAATTATTGTTTTTCTTTCATACCAAAACTCATTATGATATAAAGTAAAGCTCATGTTCCATAAAGATATTTTCTAAATTTCCTACCTTAAATATATCAAAATTTTATTTTTGTAGGTGGATATCCCGTCACAGTGCCTCTGATAAACAACTTAATGGAAAATTTCTCAATATTTTTTGCACTCTGAGATTTCTTGGTTTCAAACAGTTGTATCTCAGATATTGTCCTATTCTAACAACTCATACATCCATAGAAATCTTATTAAGCTTTATTAAGCTTTCAGATTATGTAAAAGTCTCAATTTTAAAAAATTGACCCATGTGACTGGTTTTGTTGTCCAGGGTCACATATATCAAAGGTAACGGGAACTACATGACACAATTAATGGGCTAAAGATAAACGCAAAAACAGCGGCTTAAATGCATCTGTGGAATGGGTAAACAGGACTTTTAACACAGCAGCAGGCTTTATATGCCACTGTGAGAACCACAGCTGGAGCAGAAATCTCTGTGTCACTTTTCTTATATGACAGGAGTGTTAAATACCACGAAAACAAATCAAAGATACTTGTCTTTAAACGCGTGTGCTCTGTCTGTCTTCCTTTCGCTCTCAGATAACTGTGTGCAGGCTCAAGCAACAGCTTCAGATGAGAAGCGTCAGTAAAATTAGTAACAAATGCATTCTGAGACAAATATCTTACAAATGTCTTGAGATGTACTTACAGTTTTATAAGTGGAATAATTGACTCCGGTCTATTGAATTCTTAGAAAATAATATTTTCTAAGAATTCTTTGGTCTGTCGTCAATGATTCCTTACGTAGTTAAACATGTAAGAACACGTTTATGATGGTAAATCGATGAATGCGTTCCAACATGAAATGTATTTGCAGAGAAGTTTTAACGTGAGCATGTTCTATAGGAAGAAAGTTAATTTGAATGAAATAAGGCTGTGGGACTTTATAAGTGCTTGTTGTTCAGGAAAGTCTTTAGTCATTCAATACAATAATGGAGCACTATCACATTAAAAGTCTGGCGTTTTTAGATGCCATTAATCCTGCAGATAAATGATCATTCAGCTGTAATTCCTTTCATGTTTCTCCAACACATCTGAACTCATGCATACAGAGCCAGCTAAGAGAAGTGAATCTGAATCATGTTCTATAGGTGAATTCACAACAGCTCTCAGTTCATTAAGAGTACAGGATGCTCACATCAGGACCGCATGGACATGTGATGTTAGAGGTTCTACACATTAAAGGAGTAAATCACTTTCAAAATAAAAGTTCATGATCATTAACTCACACTCATGTCATCCAAGATGTTTATGTTTTTTTTTCTTCATTGGAAAAGAAATTAAGGTTTTTGATGAAAACCTGTCTTTTTATAAAGCATATACATTAAAAAATTGAAAATGAGCCATGGTTTCTCTAGATAAGAGCTTTATTCATGGTCTGGTGTGGTTTAAAGTCCTTTGAAGCTGCACTGAAACTGTCATTTTCACCTTCAAGTGTTTGGAGTCCATTGAAGTCACTATATGGAGAAAAATCCTGGAATGTTTTAATCAAAAACCTTCATTTCTTTTCCACTAAAGAAACAAACACATAAACATCTTGGATGACATGAGGGTGAGGAAATGATTATGAACATTTCTTTTGAAAGTGAACTACTCCTTTAACACGCATTTTACATTGGCTTTGTTATTGGAAGATTCTTTTGTAGCTTCTTCTTTTATTATAACACAACTTTGATGTATAGACTTTAGTTATTATCAAATGTATCAAGAACACAAACACGTCCTTTAGCTGTATTTGTCTTCCTTACATGTTTTCTAATAAGCACACATCAGCTACATCTATCTCACATTTTGTGAGCCGTCGAGTGTCCCGCACTGAACCACAATAATCATATTGAGAATATCCTGCTGGACATGAGATATTTGTCATGACGTGAATGATATCCGATGACGTGATTCAACACACAGACGTGACTCCACGCATCATCAACTCCAGCTGTAAACAGACAAAAATGGGAGTTTTCTTCAGATTGGTGACAGGTGATGGATGAGGCGTCCCGGCTCCCTTGACAGCCCTGCAGATGTCAGACAGATGTGACTGCAGATTTTCTGATTACATTTTTAATGAGAAGCGCACTGAATTCCACTCAGTATTGATGCGGTGTTTAATTGTCTTGTCACAAGCAAGGTGATATCTTGCATTGACGGCTAAATGGGATGCTTCCTTCTGTTGGAGAACACCTGCAGCCGCTGTGTCCCCGTGCCATTGTGCCCACGTCTCTGCCCGGCGCTGAACACATTTCCAGCACTATATCAATGAAAATTTCATTGAAAATAAGACACGTGTCGGACACAAATAATCCCTTCTGGACCTTGAGAGCATTTTGATATATTTGGGTGAAACATAAATGTAAACATTCATTTACAGGTGGAAAGATTATGCTACAAAGAGCAGATCATGTGTGTAGTGGAGTAGGCGGGGCGAGACCGTGGTTGGAGACCGGTGAGTAACTGAGCGCCAGCTGTGCGCACACCGGTCTCGTATCACATAGGAGATCGGGAGCATATAAGAGAACGAGCGACCGGACCGTCGAAGAGAGAGGACATGTTTAGGCAATGTGGGTTAGAATGTTACAATGTGATATTACTGGAGGTAATATCACATTGATATTATTTGACCGGAAATGTCTTTATGTCTTTATTTGCGCGTGTCATATCAAACCTGTATGAGTCCTTCTTCTTCAGAACACAACAGAAGATATTTTGAAGAATCTTGATCATCAAACAACACTGAACTCCATTTACTTCATATGTGTAAACACAAAACCACTGAGACATTTCTCTAAATATCTTGTGTTGTGTTCTGCTGAAGAAAGACTCACAAATAGATTTTCAACCACACTATAGGAATAAAGTGACAGAATTTAGTTTTTGGCTGAACTGTGCATTAAAGCACATGTTTACCATCACCAGACATCTCAAATACACCGTCAGTCAAACTCGCTGTCAAAAAAGTCTCCATATACAGGAATATTTCACAGCCACATAAGAAAATGTCCCCATGTTTTACTCGCCCTGAAGGCATCCTGACTGAACATGACGTTCTTCTTGAAGAATAATGCAGACGGCATTTTCCAAGCGGTAGAGTTGGATTGACCAAATGTTGATTTTTTGAAGCTCCAAAAAGTGCCTCGATCAAAGAACTGCTGGACACGGCTCTGTGAAAGTGAATCCATGCTTTCGATTAAGGGAAATATCCATATTGACAGCGCTATTAACGTCGATGTCTAGTTTACATTATTTCTCGGATGTGTGTGAACCATTGGCTTGTTCTTCGGGCAAATGAGGGCAACAAAAGCTCCTGCGCAGAGGAGACACTATCCTATTAGAACTTACGACACGCCTGCATCATTGGCTTCAGAAGACCTTTGTTAAGAACAAGTTATTGTGTCCAGCAGTTCTCTGATCGATGGATGCACGTTTTGGAGCTTCAAAAAATCAACACCCGTTCGCTCCCATTCTAGCGCTTGGAAGTAAAATGATCCGTGGTATTATAACCCCGACTGCAGTATTCTTCAAGAAGTAACTCATGTTCTGTCAGGATGCTTGAGGAAATTTTGTTTTGCCTGTGAAATATCCCTTTAAGCATGTGACAGACGAAAACCCCGGCCTGTTCAGTCTGCAGAGTCCACAAAGAGTCAAACGCAGTGGGATTACAGATCTACATCACACAGCGCAGGAGAAACACACACCCTGACACACTATATACTAGTCCATAGAGACAAAAAGATAAAAGAATGGAGAAGTCAAACATCGACAGGACGGACGGAGAGGAAAGAGACAAAAGATAACAAACACAGACGACAGCAGACGCATGCAAACAAAACACAAGCAAGAGAAATAAAACTGAGCCGAAGTGTTGAGATGAAACTCAGATGATGTGTGTCTGTCGCTCGCTCGGGCTGAACGTGTGTGTGTGTGTGTGAAGTTTGTGTGTCTGTCAAATCTGAGGAGATATACTACGCAAAGAGACTTGAGGATATAGAGACTAATAGAGAGAATGATGTTCTGACATGTCACACATTTCCTCCAGAACACACACATGCGTGTTCTCTGTTCTTCACACACTTTAAAGCCGTCGCTTGACAACAGTGTCAGGAACGCCGGCACATTCACTGACAATCACAATGAAAGTGAAGACGAGAGCGGGTCTGGAGAACATACGCTCATTCTCACCACCAGATCTGTTCAAAGTAGACGAGGGGAGCGAGCGGGCGGGCGAGAGAGAGAGAGAGAGAATGCTGTGTAAGCACTCGACGGCACCCAATAGAAAGCAGACGTCAGATTTTCTCCCAAACCTCAGCAAGTCTTCAGCAGTACAGATGGTTTTCTCAGCAGGACTTTCTCTCATCAAGAATGTTTTATATTCGTACCAACACGAGCAGAATGCTTTGCTTTGCCTCCACATTTCTCTCATATGCAGATCTCCTTTCACTCGTGTCGTTGGTCACACATCTTCTTTTCGTGTAATGGATGATGGACATCAGATGATTTCTTCTCAGTCAGCGTCTGAACTCAAATGAATGTCATACGGGTCTGATTCTCAACGCTCAGCACATCACTCCAGCGTCTCAATTATTCAATCCATATACATTTCACATGCATCCAACATTTTCCATTTCATATGTGGCAATGCATTCTGGGAATGCCTTATATAATCCTGCATACTGTAGTATGCTTTAGTGTCTGCTGCAGTCAACGTTTCAACATTTCTAAACGCTGTTGTGTATTTCAGCTGTAATGTAGTAAAAATATAAGTGTACTACAGTCTTTTCTCACTTATTTGTGTTCTATTTCCTGCTGGAGTTTATCATAGTTTATTCATTTACCACAGTTAATATATCACAGAATACAGTGTAGTACTATTACATACCATACTCCTGTAAACTTATATATTATTGTCACTTAATATAGGACAGAATGTAATCCATGTTAAAATACAGTAGGCACCTATAGTGTTTACCAGAGCCGTTAAAAACAGAGTTACGACACTCGATCTCGCCGGCGTGTGGTCATCTGGTTCATGTAGCGCTCAATAGATCCAAACAAATCCGTGCGGTCAACCTATTTAAATGGATTTCAGCGGGACAGACAACAGCAACTATATTTGCATTCATGTTGATAAATATATTGTGAACACTGAATGCTTCCTTGACTACCTTTATAGCAGAGTTTTGTAATATGAGTAGAATGAGTGATATGAATATAAGATCTATGAACATAAGATGTCCATCAACAGGTTAAAATGTATAAACATGCGGTTATTTCGCCAACTGTGTCACGGTTCTGCCTATCATTTTTGGCTAATTCTTGGTCTTGAGGCAGAACCAAAACAGAATTCCCTGTTTTAAGTGAGGAGAGACGTTTTTGACCTTATGGCTTTCCATACTCTCCCCGAGTCTCGTCTGTGTTCCCGCTCTTTCAGTCTCGTTAGCCTCCCCTTAGTGTTTGATCTGTGTCACCTGGTCCCTATTAATTATCCTGTGTTTGTTCCCCATAAAGAGTCCTCATGGTTCTTTGTCCTGTGCTCGTGCATTGTACTTTTACCTGTTGGTCCTTGCAGTTGTTTTGCTTTGTGCTGTTCCTGTTCCTGTTCCTGTTCCTGTTCCTGTTCCTGTTCCTGTTCCTGTTCCTGTTCCTGTTCCTGTTCCTGTTCCTGTTCCTGTTCCTGTTCCTGTTCCTGTTCCTGTTCCTGTTCCTGTGAATGCCTTGTTGCCATATGCCTGTTCCCTTGTTCCTGTTCCTGTTCCCTTGTTCCTGTTCCCTCGTGTATAGTAAGTGTCAGTTTAGTGTTTGTCTCAAGTGTTTGTTTTCTTAGTTTAGTTGTAAGTCAGTGTCCTAGTCCTAGTTAAAGTTTATATATTATCCTGTCCTGTTTTCCCCCTTGTGGGTTTATGTTTTGCCATTTGTTGTAGTGTTCTTTGTTATTAAATACCCGTGTTTACCCCTATTATCTCGTCCTGCCTGTCTCTGCCTGCATATTGGGATCCCATGCCATGTCTCCCCCTCAGTTTCCTGACAAACTGTACAGCAAATGCGTTCAGAAGATATTGAAATGAATGGGCTTCAGTGTTTGAAACTATCATTTGCTCTGTGACATGAGTGAAGGCCATTGCACATCGAGTCAAACATTTGCGTCCGAAATTTTCACAGATTAAAATATAAATACGAGGAGGGAGAGGGAGAGGGAGAGAATCTAAAAGATATTCTATCATGAAAGAACATATTCACACATTCAAATATATTACAGACATCACATGTGTTGCATTGAAATGAGTATGAAGTCTCTCTCTCGACCTTCAGTGTGTTTCCTGACAACTCTCATTTCTCATGTATGAATACATCACTCCTTTAAAACATGCTAATGTCATGTTTAATCAAACACGATGGTCATCTGACACATTTCTGCCCTGTTCAGCATCTCTGGATGACACGCCTGGATTAATGAATCACATGTTTATCATGTGTGAGGTTTAAGTCGTGTCTCATTCAGAATCTGACCTGAAGCCACGCATCAGTGACCTAACACAAGGTTAACGCAGACCTACGTGTGCGCTTCATTGAAGATGTCCAGAGCATTAGAGCGAGCGGTCACATGTCTCTTTAATGCAACGCACATATAAAGAACTATTGTTTCCAGCTTTTTATCCTGAAAGAGCATTTTCAAGTCACCACAGATGCACAAAAGCTCAATTCTCCCACATCACTCACATCCATAAACACAAAATAATGACGCTCTGGTTTCATTCGTCGTGTCTTCTATGACTCATGATTTGCACGATGAATTAAAAGAAACACTTTGATCAGAACTCTTCTATCACAAACACGACCATTCCATTTGTGTAAGACCTTCAGTCCCTCAACACACAAAGAACTTTAACAGAAGAGATGTATCCACGTGGATAGGGATGGGTATCGTTAAGGTTTTAAAGGTATTACTACTTTTATCGATACCACTTATCGGTCCGGTACTTTAACGGTACTCTTATCGGTACTTTTTGTTGTGTTTTTTATATAAGATAAAACTAAAGCTGGAGTTGTTTTCACTATTTAAAACATTCTTTACTAACATAACGTATCTTAATGCAGGTAAAAGATGACTGATACCTGCCTATCATTCATAGAGAATTAAAATAAATGCATGTGTGCCCAAGTTTGTTTGTGTTTATGTCTGTTGTTGTTTAATAATAATAATAAAGAAATGGTATTCCAATTATGTGTTGTGGCTGGAGATCTTCTCTTTTGTGATAATGTGTGTAGTGTAGCACATGCATCAGCAACAGGCCCTGTCAGGTTCATGCCTTAGAAACTTTATACATATAAATCCTTGCTATCAGATGCCCAGATGTCATTTCAAATCATGGTCTTGTCCTGGCTGTGCAGTGTAACATGTTTGGGCTTAAAATTTATACAGGTTTGCAACCTCTTGCAATGTACACACACAAAAAAAGTTTGTGTTTAATCAATACAAATTAATTTTTAGGTAAGCTCTGCTTTATAATTTCTTAAGCATAATTTATTATTATTCATCCATTTTAAATGCAGTACTGTGAAAGCAATTTTAATGTTTAAGATTTATTTAGGCTACTGCAGATAAAAATACTCTAAAGATTTATATGTAGGCTATTTTTTAATGTGATGTGTGTTTATTAAATTATTACATACTAATTTAAAGAAACCTTGTTGAAATGGTTGGTCAATTAAAATATGCTAGTTAACGTTTATTTATCAATAATAAATAGGAAATGTTGTTCTTAAATTCTCCAGGACCGACAGCAGAACCGTTAACGTCAGAGCTTATCGATACTTCGGTCTTTCATAATTTAGCCCCGAGACCGTGTTTCGGTACCCATCCCTACATGTGGATCTGATCTTCTGAAAACACTTCATATGATCCTTCTTATCCCGCCCGCCTAGCGTTACATGATGAAAGTTGACTTGACTCACCTATAGATTTTATATCGGGTGGTGAATCCTTGGCGAAATCTCTCCATGAAGGACAGGTAGCCCTTGGAGTGATGGAAGGGGCCGCGGTCCGAGATAAGCCATTCAAACTGTCGGCTAACATGCTGCTCATTGGCCGATGGCTCCTGACGGTTGGACTGAACTGTTATATGTTCCCATATAAACAGGCAGTAAGTGACTACAATGAGTCTGCAGTTCATGCTTCACGGTCGGCCGCTCGCTGCTCATTCTCGCTCCATTCTGTGGAGACCTGTGGGACGATAGAGAGAGAGAGAGAGAGAAAACACTCAGAATTAAAGATCGACTTTACAGACGTTAACACGACCCATCGCCCTTTTCACACCGTCACTTTATTCAGGCTAATTGGTAGCGTGATAAGTTCAGACAGGGCCGAGCGTCGGCTTTATGACGTGTTGTGACATGCGGTGGGCCGCTGGAGCTGCTCGATCATTAACACGAGGCGTGCGCACGCACACAGATTCATTCCATCTGCAACCATAGAAAATAAACACTTATTCATGATAAGGGTTGGGTAACGTTTAAGTTAAGCAATTCTGCTTATCGAATCCGGTTCTATCCATTCTATGTTCCCATTCCAATATTTTTTGGAGGAGAGTAAAAAATTGCAAATACTTAAAGAAAAAATGTTTACCTTTAATTCTTGACACATTAAGGCTATATGTTACAGTTCATCAAATAATGATATAAACAACACTAACATTAAGGAATTATCATCCGTCATCTTTTTTCACAAAGTTTAACCAAACTTTTGAAGATTTGCTGCGTTCACAGCGCCGATGGTAATGAACTGCACATGTGCGTAATGACATAAGGTCCTTGTCGCATGTGCTGGCAGACAGATACAACGATAAAATGCACAAAAATGAATTAATTCAGTATTTTATTCACAAAGCCTACAGCCTAATGGTTATAGCCTAAATGTGTCAAGAATAAAAGGTAAAAACTCTCTTCTTTATGTATTTGCTATTTTTTTGTCTCCCCAAAAAATGTATTGGAATAGAGAATCGTTAAGAACCGGATTCGATCAGCAGAATTGGAACTGGCATCTCTAAAATGAAAGGATACCCAACCCAAACTATGACTCATTTCTATATGGTGTGAGATTTGAGTTCTTCATACTCTCTCTCCAGCTGAGCTCACTCTGATAAGAACCATTTTCAGCTGTAATTATGTTAAAGAACGTTTCCCTTCAGCACTCCAGAGCCAAACGCCGGCCTATTAAATTAACACAACCATGACAAAATACAACCCAGCGTGAGAAACATGACGCTGACAGTGAACACACAAGCCGGATGTAAAGTTCCAGTAAAACATCACTAATGTTCATGTTTTCTATGTAGTCTGCACTGAGGATGACGTCTGTAGAGCACATTTGAGCTTCTTCACATCACACACACACACAGACACACACACACACACACACACACACACACACACACACACAGACATACACTTCATGATGGTGTGTTTGTGCTTTGGAAATGTAAATCTGACCCTATCTTGCTTTCATTAAAACAAATGTTATGAATGATGTATGAATGATAGCGTGTGCTGTATAATTTCATCATGAACATTCTGGAGACACAAATAATGAGTGGTGTCTGTTAAAGGAAACATCGGCTCATAGTCAACAAACCCTTTAATACTTCTGTCATCATTATACATCATGATGTGCCGAACTACATCACCAAACTAACAGTGTTCATGTGACTTCATCTTTAGCACAAATTACAAATTAAAGCCATCATACCAGACTCACAGAGAAACATGTTTTTGTGCTTTTAACACAATGCACAGTATCGTGTGATGAAAGATCTGTGATCAAATGTGAACTCACCAGCGTCCATTTGAAAGAAACTACATGTAAAAGATGTGACAGATAAGAGTGTGTCCTACATTTAACACCTTTAATACACACTAAAGAGATGTACTCATTTTTAAACTGTCACATATTTATCCCATAAACGCTTTCATTGCTACGTTGAATGCAGTATAGAGATGGATGAAAAATGTCTTCTTCATCATTGTAGTAGAGTAGGCGGGGCGAGACCGTGGTTGGAGGCCGGTAAGTAATTGTTAATTAGTGCATCACGTAGGAGATTGGGAGCATATAAAAGGAACAAGCGACCGGACCGTCGAGGAGAGAGGACCGGGCCCGAACTTGAGTTCTGTTTATGTTATGTGATTTGTTTTGTTCGCCGGCGGTTGGCCGTGAGGGGCCGCCGGCTGTTAATATTTATATTAAATGTTTAAATGTTTGCCGGTTCCCGACTCCTTCCTTCCATACTTGAATCTTTCTACAATGATGTTTTATTTTTATTTGATTTTTTGTGGTTGTTTATTGTCAATGTTTATGTCACTATTATTAGAATAGATTAGATTCAACTTTATTGTCATTATGCAGAGTACAAGTACAGAGCTAATGAAATACAGTTAGCATCCAACCAGAAGTGCAAGAGTATAGTGTCATATATACATAAAAGTGCAGAGTAAGTGAAGCTAAGATTTACAGAATGTGCAGTATTGAGCAGAGTATATACAGAATATAAACAAGAGTGCAATGCAGAGATTGTATATACATTATGAACAGAGCAATGTAGGATATAAATACACATTATGAAAAGCAGCAACGTGAGAACAGTGGTAATACAGTACATTTGGATGAGTGTGCAAAGTATTGTTAGAATGTATTCCATGCTAATAACAGTAGTGCAATGATATTTTTATAGAGTAGTTTACTGTGCTTTGTACAGTAACAACTTGGACAGTTTACAGTGATCTAGTTAGAGCAATGTGCAGTCTGTGCAAAATATGAATAGTGCAAATACAAATATGTAAAGTACTTTTACCAGTGCAGAAATAAATCAGGTGCCGGTTAGATCGGTGGAGTGGCGTTCAGAAGGGTCACGGCCTCGGGGAAGAAGCTCTTCCTTAGCCTGCTAGTCCGAGAGCGTAGGCTCCTGTAACGCCTGCCGGATGGAAGGAGGGTGAAAAGTCCATGGTTAGGGTGAGAGGCATCCTTGATGATGTTTCTTGCCCTACCAAGACAGCGCTTGTGATGGATGTTCTCAATGGAGGTTAACTGGGTGCCGGTGATCCCTTGAGCAGTTTTCACCACCCGCTGGAGTGCTTTGCGGTCAGATGCGGAGCAGGTGCTGTACCATACTGAGATGCAGTTTGTGAGTATACTCTAAATGGTACAGCGCTAGAATTCCACAAGGATCCTCGGATTGAGGTGAACTTTCTTAAGGCTCCGTAAGAAGTAAAGGCGCTTCTGTGCCTTTTTATTATGTATAATTTTTTAATTTAAAGTAAATGAATGTTGTACTATTGTTAGCAGTCTGTATGTTAGTTTTATTTTACCTGCCTAGGGACCGCAGATGAAAAGTAGTTACTGTTAATAATTCTGGCATATTTACATGTTAGGCATATTTTTATACAACAATGTTCATGAATATGCACAGTCCCTATTAAATGTTGCTTTCCTGTAGCTCAGTGGTAAGAGCATAGTGTTAACAACGCAAGGTTGTGTGTTCGATCTTTGGTGATTACAGATACCTTAGAATAAATGTATAGGATAATGCAATGTAAGTCGCTTTAGATAAAAGCATCTGTCAAATGCGTAAATCTAAATAAACCAATAAAATAAAATATTATTTTATTATTCTGACAGATATTATTCTGACAGAAAACAACAAACTTTGCCTGATATCACTGCTAAAGTCAACAGTGAGGAAGCATTTTATGGTTGTAAAAGTGTTCAAACTTTTTTCATCTGAAAAAACTGACAGTTGATCTGAAAGAGTCTGGTCTGGATGTGAACTTCATTAGAAAGTGTGTGTGGTTTAAAGCATGATGTAAAACTGATCGTATGACTCTCACGGATGCATTGGAGAGAAAGATATTTGAAGCGCCGTCTGAAGAAAACATGAGACTTCTAGTTGCCATCATTTTTCCTTCTGTGTTTTGACGCATTTGCGATTGAAATTAAATTTCTAATGAGAAAAATAGTGGGCGTGGCTTTCGTCTTTCTCTGTGATTTGATTGGATTTATAAAAACAGGCGTTGCATTTGGAAATAGAACTGGCAGCAGACTGACAGTTAAAGGGGAGGAGTTAACGGATGCTCCGCCCAAGCCGTCTCACATACGTCATTTAACATGGAAAGTCACTACAGGACAAAAGTGCATTTTCAGATTTTAATTGAAGATTATGAGTGCACACAATTTTTAAAAAGAGGATGACCCACATATATCAACTATTTACAATAAACACGGCATTATTTCATGAAAAATAGGCATTGTCATGTTTTATTTCACTGGGACTTTAAGCCACACAGACAAATAAAGAAATCTGCAATGTGTTCCATAATATATCATGTGTGTTACTGTTTCTCATTGAGAACCAGTGAAGCTTTTCTGCTTTAAATCAGCTCATGACTCAACTGAAGGTCATTTTACATTATTGTTAAACCAGAAAATTCTACATACATTATATTGACCATTTTATAGACAGGATTGTATAGTAGTGTTTAGTTTAGAGACATACACTAGTTGAAGCTGTTTGTGTGTTCGTCAGCGAGCAGAATTTTAAAGATGGTACTGAAGTGCACAATAGTTTTAAAATGGATCATTTCATCGATCATTTTGAAGTGGAGTTGTCTTTGTGTTGCTCATTTCAAGTGCAGATTTTTAAAACATTTGCTTATTCTGTGTATTGTACATTGTTTAGTTTTCAGCAGAAGCCACACACACACATATCAGACAAGAATGTATCAGGTCATCTTAAATGTAAATGTAAAAGTGACCCTGCCGTCTAATATCGATATTTCTTGTGGCAGCGGAGACTCTCTGAAGGCTCGGAGCCAAATCCAGCATCACTACCAACATGTAAGAGTTCATCTGTGCGCATTCATACAGCAGCGTGAGCAGTACAGCCACTTCAAGTGACATCACAAGCGCGCGGAACCGCGGAGACGTCCAACAACGTAATGTCATTTACGGCCTGATTTATGTTTATTATTCAATATGAGCACATAAAGCGACACGCTGTCTGCTGGGCCGGCACGCTCATCATTTATTCATCCTCTCACTTGAGCTAATGGAACTATTCCCGTCTCATCTGGAGAATTGGCATTACTGAAAACATCGTGGATACAGGTCGATGGAACAGCTCGGGGTTTATTCCGAATTTTTAAATGAAGAAGTCAAAAATGTCAAATCTCGCCTCTTGGTTTCTGACCACGTGGTACTGGATTGGTTGATGGCACAACCTGAATGATGGGTTCTCGTGATGTCACTTGCAGGGTGAATGTGAAGTGAGGAAGTGTGTCTGTTAAAGTCAGGGGCGGACTGGCCATTTTGCGTCCTGGTGGGCCGCTAACGTATGGGTCCGGAACGGATGGTTGGGCCGCTCAGACAGACGCATTATAAATGCGAAGGCATGCAATCCCCCCAACAGAGATGGCGGAGGGCCAATTTAGGCCAAAAAAAGACAAGGCCGATTTTTCTTCACAGTTTATTGATTTGTGGGAAACTCCAGATGGAGTGAGTACAGTAGATTTCAGCTGTAGCTCCAAACACCAGAAGAGGGTCTCACAGCTGAATATCCCCCCGCTGATACACCGCTTCATATTAAACACTCATCCCATTATCCTCAGTGGTTCTTTTGTCATCTGGCT
This sequence comes from Triplophysa tibetana, assembly GCA_008369825.1. Lineage (NCBI taxonomy): Eukaryota > Metazoa > Chordata > Actinopteri > Cypriniformes > Nemacheilidae > Triplophysa > Triplophysa tibetana. The sequence goes on along the minus strand of CM017901.1, from coordinate 592,516 downwards.
CAGACAGACACACGCTGTCTCGCTGTTTCTCTCCGTCGCCTCAAGGACACAAATATTGTCAGTGTGGATTCATATATTGAGATCACACAAACGACAAAACAGCTCAATGTTTGTCCTGAAACAATTGACGAGCGGAGCTCTGGGATGATCTCGGGCGTCTTGAAACAACAATAAAGTAGAAAATGTTCCTTTTGTACCAATATAGACTTCATCTTGATTTTTCCACTGGCATTTCGAAAATGACATACTTAAAGGTTCAGTGTAAGAACTACACAACTAATATTACAAATATAAAAATGGTGTTTTTTGGAAGTCGACAGTCTAGGATTCAATGCAAATGTAATGATTGCTCAGAATATTTGAGAGTTTAAAAGAATTTAAATCAAATGAGCTGATAAATAAATGAGATGTTGTTCTCTTTAACACAACATTGAGTGATGACATGTACACCAGCGCAGCATCACTCTCTCTCTCTCTCTCTCTCTGTCACCTGTGTCTCTTTAAAACATATATTAATAATCTGATATATATCAATTATTTGTAGTCATTTAAAATGATCAAAAATGTATGAAATCAAATAAAATGTTTGCTATAATGTTGCTCTTAGTGTCTCATTTCATTCAAATGAAAATCTCTCCATGTGTTCTTCAAACAAACATGACGAACACTCCTGCGACATGTCAAATAAAAGATTGATTGATGGAAGATGGATTAACCAGACGATTCTCTGTCAGTATTGGTCGTCCTGCATGCGGTTCATTCTGATTTGATGTTGTAAATGGATTCATTCAGACCGGGAGCTTCCTGTCCTCGCTGCTTTATTCTGAATCTCATTCTTAATGCCAGTCTGGTGTGGACTCCATCAATCCCTGATTCTCCTCATAGACGCTGGGACACTTCACAGGCACTGAGGCTGGTCCCCTATTTGTGTTCCAGGTCCCCGGAGCCGCCCGATTCAACCGAGAGATTTCACTTTGTGAGGACGTGTCCAACATTTTCCGCCTACGAACTCCACCGAGAGGAAGTCTGAGCGCTGGGTTTGTTCTCAAATCCACTCAAAGAAGAGCACATCCAGTCCCGCCTCTGTGTACACGCACTGATGTGTGTGTGTGTTCTTCATATCTCACATCAACCCTTCAATCATCTCACACATCCAAGAGAAGTCCAGGCCTGATCCCATCTATTTATGTCAAGTAAAACCATGCTCTCTAGGTTTGTTTTTGATCATGTGATCATGCACACGTTAAACTACATCCATGTGAATACACCTGCAAACTGTGTTGTATTGATATTCCCCTCACACATCACTTCTGCAGCAAAGCGCTCAATTTATTCTATATATTATCATATCTGAATGAATCACTACATTCTCACAAATGTGCAGCACACCGGCTTTGTTTTACACAGAATGAAATTACAAACACATGTTTATTCATATTTATTTCTGATAACTAGATGCCAGATGCTGAACTAAACAATTAATCATAACAACATGATCCTCCAACAATGAAACATAATAATGTCTAATAGTTATAGCGCTAGTGCTCCAGCCCAAACAGAACCATGTGCAATGAATTCAAATGATTGTATTTACATTATTCAGCTTCTTAGACGTCAACATAACACTTTACAGTGAGATTTCATTAGGGAGTCCATTAACTAACATGAACTAACAATACACAATACTTCTACACCTCAGTTCATCTTCATTTTCAGCAGTAACTAATACATTTAAAATCAAAAGCCGTGTCTGTGTGTTAACATTAGTCAATGCACAATAAACAGCAACAGTGATGAATAAATGCTGAAAACTACATTGTGAGTTGATGTTTGCTAATGCACAATGTGAACAAATGTCATCTGGTTGAATAGAGCGCTATCAACATCACAACACAGTCTCATTCCTGACATGGTCACCAACTGTAATCTATTAATTGGTGTTTACTGACATGAATTTTCCCCTTTTTTAGTGTCAGTCAGTGTATAAGACTCAATGTATTTTAATCTTTCATATGTATAAATATATCAACGCAATCTGATGGGACTTCATTCCTATTTTACCTTCGATCTCACTGGTGTGTTTTGTAATGATTTGACCTTTCTCTCTGAGGTCAGGTTTAGGGGCGGGTTTAGGGCAGACATTATCATTGTTTTTCTACCTCCTGAAACTAAAAACAAAATTAGCCTTCGTGGCTTTGGGGTGAAGTAAGGTGTTGGTCCACCACATCCTAAAATATGTATTACTTCTTTTGATATCAGGTTTTAAATATAAATGCTAATACAGACCCAGTCTGTGGATTAAGAGGGGTGTTTAGTGACATTAAAAAGGTCGTGCTCACTGACACGTAAAAATGGGGATATTCATGTCCATGAACACGCATTAATAGATTCAAAATGTTGTGTCTATGCCACAAACTGCTGTGAGACTGGGTTGGACATCAATAACTGATGATGTTTATCAAGCATTTTTGTTAAATAAGGTTTCATTTATAGATACACTAAACTCTTAAAAACAAAAGATGCATCGTGATGCCATAGAAGAACCATTTTTCCGTCTGGTTCCATAAAGAACCAACAACATACACAGATCCTATTTGTTTCATGTTAGTATTGTGGAAGATTATAGAGACAGAGATTGTTCTTTTACTGTTATTCTATCTTATTCAGTATCCAACAGTTCAGATACAGTCATGTCAAAACTGATGTTTTGTTTTTTATTTCTGCACAAACTGTATAAGTGCAAAGGAAATGTCCTTGAATCAGCAGGAAACAGAGAGGAAACAAAATTCTGTAAGTCATAAAGACTTTTACCTGAGAAGGAACGATCAGGGCTATATACTTAGTAAATAAAATACAAAATGGAATGAGATATACACACTATATATACACTGTGGCCGTTTCAACACACATTTATAATATTTCTTTGATATCCTTTTTTAATATCGCTGGTTCTGAAATGATGAATAGTGATGATAATAAATATAAAAACGTTCTGCAAACACATATAAAGAGTTTATAGAGATAAAACGATCACAGCAGCACGTCAGATGTATATGACAGAGATAAAGAATGAAACCGTACAGAATTGAGATGGCACATCTTTGCCTTCAGGTATTGGTATTTTCATCAAATGAAACTGTCATAAACATGTGATGGACGTGTTATAATCAGTGTTGGGTAAGTTACTCTGAAAAAGTAATCCATTACTAGTTACTAATGACATATTTAATAGTGTAATCAGATTACTGTACAAATGACTATATTCAAAATGTATTGAATTTCTCATTAATAATGTCTTCCTATATCCTACATCAACCTTTATTAGTTCAGTGATCAGAGGATAGACATGACACGGCTCTTAATTAATTCAAATAAATAATATTAAACTAAATAAACTATTCTTATTAACTGACCAGGGTATACAAATGTGAATCACAGATTTTAAAGTTAGACTTATGATTTTGATGTCAATTCCACTATTGCCCACACATATATTACAAACAGTATTTAGTTTAATTACATCAGACGTAACTGTAATTAAATTACATGAAATATAAGAGTAATCCCTCATTTACTTTTTTAATTTAGTATAACTTAGATGACTTAGTAACCACTGGTTATAAAACACTTTGTGACTCATCTCATATGAATCTGTATTTCTTTACGGCTCATTTTTTGTTTCATCAGAAGGCCGTGATGTCACACTTGAGGTCATGTGGCACAGAATGTCCTTCTCCTGAGGCTCACAGTGTTCTTGTGTTTCTATGGCTTCACATTTGCATTCACGTCGAGCGCTGCACTACAGAACAGATCGGATCCGAGAGGAGGGAGGGATGTGGTGGAGACGCTGTCGTGCAATTTGTCCTGTAAAGATTAAGAGGCCTCACAATTAGGAGCGCGCTCCGGGTTCAGCAAACACCTCCACCCTAACGCTCGGCCAATTACCAGCCGGCGCGCAAACAGTCCTAACTGACTTTGCAGTGGATTTCATTTGCGGCGCTTCACGCGGCAGCTCTCAGCGGCTGACCTTCAGATATCTGAGCTCAGCAAGTCTCTTCTGGATAATTAAATGGCCGCCCCTGCCTCAACCCAATCAGCAGAGCCCCAGATCAATGCACCATTCTCAAAACAAACTAATTCACTAATGGTCTGACTTATTGTTCCAATTTACCTGGCCGGAGAATTACGCTCCCGGAAAAAAAAAGCGGAGCAGAGGATCGATGAAGAAGCGAGGTAGAGACGGAGCTCTCCCGAGCGGAACACGGCCGACGGACAGGGCGTTCTGCGGGGCGCTGTCGTGATGCCAAATAATTAACACGGCGCGAACGATGGCTCAGACCGACAGCTTCTCTGTTCAAGGTGTCCAGGAGTTTGTTTCAGATAAATTAGCCGTGCTAGAATTCAATTAAAGAAAAGATCATTTGTCCTTAATCACCCTTTATATCCACTCCATTCTCACAAACTCTTTGTTTTTCACTTATGTATTCTTTTCAATCAACTAGAATATCTTTAGAAAATCGCTTTATATTCACTAACCTGACAGCAACAAACTGCAAAAACAGACAATTCAGTTTGTAGAAATGTGCAAAAATCGCGTTCTTTATTTTGCCTTGCAAATAATATCTATCAAACTGCAATTGGGTTTTCATTAAGTAATAATAATGTTAAAAAAATACAGCGACTAACACATGAAAATGGAGTTGTTTGATTTTGTGAGTCATCTCGTGTTTCTGAACATGATCGGTTGAGCCGTGTTTGAAGAAACAAACCGCTCAGTTTCAGTGTTCTCTGCACATGAAGTGGAGATACGTGAAAGTCTTTCAGAAGACAGAAGATCATCTTATTCATTAATGCCTTTATTAGATTTCAACGTTTTCCTCTTCACACTGAAGTGTTAAATGATGTTTTCTTTAGGGATGGATGAGTCTGCGCCTCTATAATCGTTTTGTTTAGGAAGATTGTTGAGAATAAAATGATTGACAGGAGGAGGATGAGATGCAGATCTCTATCGCTCATTGTGAACTCAAACTCTTTACATCCCACACACTTACATCACACAAGCGTCTTTTCTGAACCAAACCACACGTCACGCTCAAGACTGAAAATTATTACTTGTTATAATTAGAACTCAATTATGCATGAATGTGTAACATGTGGTTTAAAAAATTGTGAAAATCCTGCATGTGATCTCATATTAAAATCATGAACTTTCTTAAAAATGTATTTAGTTTTATATTTTTATATCAGCTAGTGGTTTTATTTTAAACACCAGCTGCTCTTTTACACAGAAAACTGGTTTAAATCAGTTTACTTTTTCACAGACAGTTAGACAAGAAATGCAATCGTGTAAGAAAAACAATCTGTTTTAGTTTGAGTATTTAACAACGGTCAGAATAAATCTGATGTGTTTCACAATCACAGCAGTCTCAGATCTCACCCAAACACAACAGGTTTATTAAATCATCATTTTACACACACACACACACACACACACACACACACAGATGTACATGTGCGCAAACACACACCCTCGCACACACACAGAGATACACAGATACACAGACATACACTCACAAACTAACACACACAGACATAGATGTGGATGGAACACATACCCTTGAACACACACACGCACACGCACACGCACGCACACACACACACACACACACACACACACACACATATTTGCAATCCCCTGGGATCGAACCCACAACCTTGCGTTGTTAACACAATGCTCTTACCACTGAGCTACAGGAAAGCAACACAGAGACACACAAACTAACAAACACACTCAGAGAGACACACAATCACACAAAAAAAACACACATAGAGACACACACACAGAAACAAACACACACAAACCAACACACACACACATTGTTAGGTTTCTATACATTGTGGAGACTTTCCACAGGCGTAATGATTTTTATTCTGGACAAACTCTATAATCTATTGCCTTCCTCTAACACATCACACAATCCTCCGTTCTCTTCATTATGCAGAATAAGTCTGTGTTTATTTCTGTTTCTGTGTCAGGAGATGTTCATGTTCACTGGATGATAATATACATGTGTGTCTGTTCACCTTCATCACTCAGTTATTGTGGTGCAGTGCAGTTTGACAAATGTGAAATAATGTGCAGCCTGATACATTATGATATCACATATGTGTCAGAGTATACACTACACCCTTAAACAAATGTCTATAGAATACAAGAAACATTTGAAATATCTCATATGATGTTGCGTGTGGTTCAGGGTCATGTGACTCCTGTGTGATCATGTGACGCAGGTGATTGATGACGAGTCTCAGACTGAAGCAGGAGGACTCAGTTTATCACAGCAAATATTGGCTGGAAATTGCTCAGCTTATCTGAGTGTGAGATGGATGAGACGTTTACCGCTGGCCTATAAAACTGCAGACTGAGGCGCGCTGTCATTTCCGCTCGCGCTGTTAGACGCAGGAGTTTCACCACATGACATTTGTTCGGCGGCGTGGGCACCCGGGACTTCACCGTGCATCACATCGATGGCCTAAAAACACCGCAGAAAATGTTTGGCCAGCACTTTTACTTCCAGACTTTCTAACGCTTTGTTCAACCCTTCACACTGAAGTTGTCGGTGTCGCGAGTTTGTCATTAGCAGGCGACGTCACCGGCTGTGAACACAGAACAGATGCCCGTGTCTCTCCGGACGAGACCTCTGGAGTTTCAGCCCATCTGTGCTGTTACTGGATTATATTCAGCGTGGGGTTTTCTTCAAATGATTTCATACGGCACGCTGTTTATCCATCCATTTGCATTTTAGCCCTCGAGCTGAAACGTGTCGGCCACACCGAACGCAGATCTGTAAAGCACGCTCAGCCTCCTCGTTGTTCTTATTTAAACGTGGTTTTGTGAGATAGGAAGAGAACGGGGGGCTTCATAAATCAGAGATCCTCCGGGACGTCCAGCAGATGGTGGATTAAACTTCTGCTCAGAGACGTCTGGCGATAGATCTGCACCTTCGGCTGAAATATGCCACACTTAACTCACTGACACATCATGAATATACATGAATCAAGCCTAAAAGTCTTCAGATCTAATCTGCATACGAGACAGAAAACATGTGCTGTCTAAACTCAGCTTACACATACAGTACATTAATACAAGAGTCAACGCTGGTTGGCAAATACATTTCTTACTCAGATTTGTACTGGAAAACAGCCAAACTGCTCAGTATTCTTCAATCAAGACACTTTTATTTGATTAGCAAAATGCTAGACTATTTACCAATATAAAACTACAAAAAGCCTCTGACTCTTACGTAATATATGTGTTGTTTTTTAAAGAAAGTGAGTTTATGTTTAAAGGGATACTCCACCCAAATATGATCTGTCATGAATGCCCCTCAAGTTCTTCCTAATCTGTAGAAATGTTAGTAACTGACTTTTTCTGGGACTTTATTGACTAACATGGTAGGAAAAACTGAAATGGTAGTCAAAGGTGACCTGGGGCTGTTGATTTTTGTAAATTCTTCAAAATATTTAACTTTGTGTTCAACAGAACAAAAGATGATACAATAATTTCATGGTAGTCAATGAAGTGTTGCTAACATTTGATCAAATATCTTTCTCTGTGTTTAACAGAAAAAAGAATTAACTTAATATATTAATATTTCATAAGTTTTATAATATTTTATTAATTATATAATATTTGATTTATTTTATTTTATTATTGAGTGACTAAAGTTTAAATGAACTCTTATAAACTTCATTTTACTTCTCAAGTAAATGTGTCCTGAATTAAAAATGCAAATATTTTTACATATTTAGAGACAAGATAAAGAGTAGGGAAAAAAACAATTAAGATTTAGTAGATTTTATGAAAAGAAATGATTAAAACATACTTAATAGATTTATGTTCCTGTTTTTAACAAAATAAATTGTCAAAATAACGTAACAATTTTGGAAATAAAATCTACTAATTGTTGTGGTTAAGATTTTAATTATTTAGCTTGAGTAATTTTAATTGAACAAATTATTATGTAAATCCGACTCAATTTTATTATGTAAAACCCATTGAAGTAGGTCAAATGAAGTTAACATATTTATTTTTGTGCTTTAAGTATTATTTCATTAATAACTGAATAAGAAGAATGACTTTATTCTGGTAAGAAAGTTGTACTTGAATTTGTACTTGCAGATTTTCTTGAGTAAATTCTACAAGTAATGGATTTTTGCAGTGTATCTACTGGATGTTTTTTCTAAATGTTGTGTCTGTGGTTTGCAGATGCAGTGATGTGTAAAGATCACTTCTGCTAATAATCATCATTTCTGTCTCAAATGAGGAGAAATATGAGTAAACGGACAGCTTCACAGCAGATGTAAACTCTAAGCACCAACAACACGAGCAGAGAGGTGAAGGCGTCTTTGACAAGGTCAACAACAGAATGATAAAGTGTGACTGCAGAGCAAAGATCATTCAGCAAATAAATGGAAGTATTTCATGCTCCGCCGGCCCATCACACTCATGCTCATCACCTACAGCCGTGAATATTACATTCCAGATATCATACAGGCCCGTCATGTATACAGTATGTGAGGATAAAGTCCATTATTACAGAGAAGAGATGTCAATAAACCATCTGCACCTCATTACCTGTTACCTCGCTTCACGTCAATACGAAACCCACTATACGTTTCTCTCAGATTGAAATAGATCTTCTGCGAGACTAAAATATAGGACATGAAGGTAATTCTAGATCGAAAAAACTCTTGGAATCTATTGTGAGCTTTAAAGCGCTTTACATAAGACGTGATATTCGTGTGCTTCGCCCTACTCAGAACATTTGGCATCATTCATTTATGAGGTTCCATTAGGTTCCTCAGAAGCTTTTGCTCGCTGGGTTTTTTGGAAGCGAGCTTCACTCTGCACACACTCCCGAGAGTCTAATCTTCATTTTTAAGTCCTGAAGGGAAAATCAAAGGCACACGCTCATTCCTCACGTCAGACACATATCAGTAAGTCCACTCATATGAAGAGACATTGAGTGTCTGGAGGTTTATCCAGCATCCAGCGCTCCTCTGATGGATTTCTGTTTTGGGGAAATGGTCCATTATTTAAGGGTGGTATCTGTGAGCGTCACAGGAGACTGATATTCTCTGGAGTCACATTTACTCCTCTATTAGTGCCATGTAATGCTGTATTTGCTTTAATAAGCAGTCCTGTAGAGACACCTGAGGGTCAGGATGGGCTGCCATGCAACACCTCACACTGACACTGTTTCATGGACTCAAATATTGTTCTCAAAAACAGACCCTCACCGAGCTTATCTAATGTGTATGTGTTTAGTGGTAAAGAACCTGTGATCACATATAGTAAATATATTAGATATAATACACAGCCAGCCATGTATTAAAGGGTTTTAATGTACGACGTGGTTGCCTTTGCGGAGTAAAATCTTTTAATGCAAGGCTAACCCTAGATATTTTCATCTGTTGATTTCAAACATTGATCAAACTGACTGGATCTACCTGTGCATTAAAGGGCTGATTCGCCGGAAATACCTTTTTTCTTTGTCATTGGTGGGTTATAAGTTGCCCATGTATGTATTAGACACGTAAAATTGCTAAAATTTAAGTGTAGGAACAAAAGAGTCATTCTATGTAAAAGCGAATGTTCACCCAGACCTGCTGAAACACCTCGTGTAACCCCACCACAGTGAATCTACATCAGTTGGAGGTCTGATGTGACTGAGACCGCTCAAACGTTTACACAAGTGTATACAAGGGGGTGTGGAAAAAACTGCGTTTTTAAATCCTGTTAACTCATTGTATTACATCTAAAGCAAACAACAATATTCCTTTTAGCCACTTAAAATCACCCCTTTAAACATTTTATTACACGGCTCGTCAGAACGGGCTCGAAAAAACGCACAAAACTAATAACACACGGTCACCCGGATGCAGCACATCAGTTTTACAGGTTTTTTTTACAAATGAACTATAAATATGTCTTTTAATAACATATATGACATTATATAATTACAAATGATTAAACGAAATTGCCTGTTCGTGAAGTTTGAACGTCGTTATTTAAAACATTAAAACAACCTGCTGCCTGTAAATCATCCCTTACTTAATGCACAACTGCATCCAGCCAATCAGAATGCAGTATTCAAACGGACATGCTATGAATAAATGTACATGTATAAACCGTATCTGTTAGGAATGCTGATATCTTTTTAATTCACTCAACACATGTAAAGCTCGATGGCAACATATGAAGGTGTTGCTAGTAATGACGGTGAATATATCAGAATATTAAATGTAACAATTCCTCCATGATACTGTATTATCATGATAAAAGCCCCAGCGATTCTGACGTGAAATTTGTATAGATTTTGTGTTGTATCTTTTTTTAAATGCTATATTCCATTAAATGAATGTGTAAGTCTTATCAAGTATCATGTTTAATTCTATAAATGTGTTGTGTCGACTATTCAAACTAAAGAAGTGGTTCTGCAGTTCAAACGGTTTCTGCTCTTATTGTTGGACTGCTGACTGTAGTACTGCATCAATGCTATAGTGTGTGTGTGTGTGTGTGTGTGCGTGAGTGTGTGTGTGTGTGTGTGTGTGTGTGTGTGTGTGTGTGTGTGTGTGTGTGTGTGCGATTGTGTGTATGAATGAGCTGAATCAGCAGGTTTGTGTTTGTTACACACAGCACAGATACACACGTCTGTCTTGGATGTCAAATGGTGAACCACACGCCATCGTTTGCAAACAGAAAGCTCTCGACCTGAACACACTGTCACACATCCTTACACACCACAACATCACAACATCTTCATCTGTATGACAGATATGACCCATGAAGTTCTTTACCGTCACCCATCTAATCCAACCTGATTTTAGTCAAGTGAATTGATGTCTGCCAACAAACATATCAAGCGATACATTGTGACAATTCTGTCATCCATTATTCATCCTCACGTCATGTCAAACCTCCCACTGGCCAGAAGAAAACATTCATAAGTACAAATACTGATTGTTTTGAGGTTTCTCTCATTGATTGGTCAAATAGATGTGTCTGTGCCGCCCACTGCTTCATTGATCCAGAGATTGAGTTCTGTTGAGGCACTCGGACAAATAAATGTTTAGAGTCTCGTGAGGAAGGAGATCATCTAATG
>CM017901.1:488848-576348 GCA_008369825.1 Triplophysa tibetana | reverse complement strand
CCCGCACGCACCGTGTGTGTACAGCTGTCTCTATCTTCTAAAATGTGATCAAACAAAATACTCTTTGAAGATACGAAGTATGTAATACTACTCTATAGGTACTCAAGATTAATATGAGATTGGCAGAAACCCTGTGTGTTAGGGCCATCACAACCTGATGTTTCACACTGTTTATCACTAAACCCTGGGTTAACATTCTCATTTGCATATATACAGTGTCAACAGTTATGATTGAATTAATACTGCAGCGTCAAACTGACTGAATAAAAATAGTCTCTTTAAATAAACGAATACCTCGTTGTTCTGCATTCCTCAAGTGTGAAACATTTCTTTACTCGGTGTTAAAAGCAGGGTTAAGAATGAAGATAACCCGGGATTAAGCGCAGTGTGAAAGGCTTAGAGTGTGTTGTAAGATGTTTTCAGAAATCATCTTGTATACTGTACTTCTGTGTCAGTGGCGGCTGCTGGTCTTTCAAAGAGGGGAAGCTCATTTTACAATGAATGAATGAACAAACTATCGAAAAAAAATATATAAACACGACGGAGGAAATGTGAGTATACATTAAACTGAAACAAGGAATGTGGTGTATAATTGTGTGAAATGTAAGATGAAAATTGGCAAGCAATTTCGGCAAGCAAATACCAAGAAATAGGTTGCAGCAGTTTGTCTTTCAACTACACTTGAAAAATCCGCAATGGGACTGAGATTGAATAGCTTTAGCGTCAGCGACTTTTTATAGAACAAAATCGCTGTCAATCAAAAGGAGATGCAGTCTTTCGACAGACCCTCCAATCATCACGCAGACGCTCGGAGTCCGGGCCAGCCCACTCCTCCATTCATCCCAGAGACGCTGAGCGTCCGTGGGCGGGACATAATCGCAGCATTATCCAATGACCGTCTTGTTTCTAAACACTGAAAAAAACTGTTTACAGCAGCCCCATTGAAGTCAATGGACGCTGGGCTTCAACAGAGTAATGCACTGTACGCTACGGGAATGAATGAGAAGGAAATCCAGTCAGCCGACCTAAGTAGCTGATTCTGAACCAAATTGTTTTCGTTCGAGATGAACGTGTTTAACGCATTTTTAGTCAATAAAATGTTAACATAATAGCACATATATTTGACCATTCATTTTTTGACAATTATACGGGAAGCTGAGCTTCCCTTGCAGTCTTAAAGAAATCGCGACTGTTCTGTGTGACATTAACACCATCTCCACATCATCACACTGAGCGCTAGTTTGTGATTTGTACTGTCATTTAACTCATACGTGCACAGTTTCCTCCAGCATACTCATGCACATATTTCTGTGACGTTATTAAACGATATGAAAGTGAAGACAGGGGAAATATAGCAGAGCTACTGAAGACTTTCAGAAAAGTCTAATGAAAACCTCCCTCAGAGCAATCCACTTACAAATCTCACCGGATTCTCAAATATCAACACATTCATTTCAGACAAGAACGCTGCCATGAGCCGAGACGACCACTGTGAAGATCCAGTCCTACTGTCACACAAATGATGAGGTAGATCATAAAAGTGAGAAAATATAAACGGCAATTATCAGAAACAATAAACAGCTCAGCCCCTACAGACCACAAAGCTTTTCATTATTGCCTTTTAATTGCCTTTCATTTCCAAACCCAATAAAACAGCAGTCACTCTGTACAGACCATAACTGAAGACTGAAACCAGCCAACAGCATGTGAACATCACACACACACATGCACACGCACACACATACACGCACACACACACACACACACACACACACACACATAACATCACACGTACACAACATGCACACACACAACATCACCGACACACACACACGCACGCACACACACACACACACACACATAACATCACACGCAAACAACATGCACACACACAACATCACCGACACACACACACGCACACACACACATAACATCACACGCAAACAACATGCACACACACACAAACACACAGTACAACATCACACACACACAACATGAACACACAAAAAACATACATACCCACACACATTTCATAGCTCAGGACATTGGATGGATTTCATGATTTCATGGATGGTATGTTTAATTTAGGTCAAATTGCTTAGAAATACATACAAAACATCTGCAAATCCATGAAGAGTCTGGAGGTGTAACTGAATGTAGACTATAGAGGTCAAATCATCTGGATTTGATGAGAACTGTTTGAGTTGATCTGCAATAATCTTTTGATGGCAGACGAGACAGATCTGAGCTCAGTTTGACACATTGTTGACGTCTCTTCTCAAACTCTCATGACAGACACATTTGGGACATTTCTGACTCTTTCTCAGGAGTCCATTTGATTACTAGGAGAAATGTATAGATAGGTATTTTAGAAGTCTTATCTGTGATTTGCATTGCCTATATGATGAAAAGTAAATCAAGCACTTGATTTCGGATTGAAAATGTATCTAAAACTCACTTAAAATAGTTCAATGTAAATAAAAATTAACTTAAAAAGTGTGAATTTTGATGATTTTTCTGGCGTTTGAAATTGTGAGTTTGGTGATATGAACCAGTTTGAATGTCCTTGATTCTCTTTCTTCAGCTCTCGTAACACTGCAGGATTTCACATGCAGCGCTGTTTTCATCTTCTCATCCATCAGGTCTTTAGTTCACGACCCTTCGGCTGAGAAACGCAGCTGTATGTTACAGAAGTCCATAAAGTGGATCGATCTGATGTGCATATGTTTGCTGAACTAATATCATGTGACATTACAGGGCCAGAGACCGTCAGTACAGTACAGTAATAACAATTCAGAACATCAATGATGGAACCTAATGTATAGATCTACAGCGTCTGTGGATAGAGACGTACAGGTCACATTCTCATTCTCACGTACAGTCATCTCTCTCTCTCTTTCTCTCTCTCAGTGGATATGTAATATTTAAAGCATAAATGTTTGATTCAGATCTTCATTCAACATGACTGGAAAGAAGCCGTTGCTCTCCATCAATTGATCCGGCGATATATTCGTTTAGCGCTCCCCGTGTACATTTCATATTAGCATAGCAGGATTATTATCAGCGGGTTCATTTTAGCAGCCGACTAATTTCTGTTAACACAAGGTGTTCTGAGATCACCCAAAGCCTGAGATTGACTTTCTACAGCGCTTCGCAATTATTACATCCCAGAGCGAGAAGTGCTGGTATTATCTGCTTAAAGTCTTGCATTAATAAGAACACCAGAGACACTCGCCGCTGTGATGTTATAATGACATCAGCTCCTTCGCTCTCATGCCATCATGGCTAAGGACCTTACTCTCATCACAAAACAACTGGAAAATATCTCTCCTGCAGATCAGATTATGTTCACCATGGCTCACATTGGAACATTGAAGCAGAGGGATCGGGGCTAGTTGTCACAGCTAGCTAATTCTATAAAGTTCTGCCAACATTCCCATTAAGTTATGAAAACATTATTTCTGAATGTTTTAAACGTTCCACTGTCAAAATAAGAATAATGTTTTAAAAACGCTTAGCACTGATATATAATGTTGATCAAAAGAACGTCCTGAGAAGGTTTGCCAATGTTTCCAGTCAGCTAGGATTTATATCTGTAACTATAAGATTTCAATAGCAGTTGTTTGTGTGTTAATGATCACACAACAACAGATATTTGAAATAAAAGCATGAACTGTATTCTCAACACAAGATCATTTGTCACATGTGTTATCAATGTCATTCATTTATAATTATTCAATATTTGATGGCAAAACAGATCTTTGATTATTGCTTTACAATTTGGAAATTGCAGAAGTCGAGTCACTCGCATTCTTACGCTACAGCCCATAATAGGCAGTTTACTGGCAGGTTCCACTGTGACAACTATGAAGGTCAATGTTTCTTTGTATAGGCTTCTAACACTGCTGCACATCTGCCTTATAATAAACCCGTATGAAAAAAAATCCATGTGTTTTTATAAATAATAAATCTTCATTTCTTCTCATGACCCTGGCCGGTAAATATGAGCTGGAGACTGATGATAAATGTAATGTGAGCATGAGTTTGTCATCTCTGTGACACAACAGACGCACAGACGCTCACAGAACATCACCTCAGAAAGCATTCTTCCTGAAAAACAGAACGCCAAGATCTCCAGCTGCACCCGTTCACATCGCAGCCAATGCGACGGCTGCCAGCATGAGACAGTCCTCATTATTCCCTCTGCCAAAGCCGCTCCGCCATTGATATTCTCATCTGACCGAGCGTTCGACATGACGGATCACCTCTCGTCTTTATTGGTCTTTGTTAGTGATGGTGAGGTGCAGGTGTGAGCATCACTCAGGTGCGCAGGTGAACGCTCCGCTGCCATGAGCACCTGTGAACGACTCTCTTCGCCTGAAGCTTTTGTGGACAAACGCTCACATATTTAGTTAGTTTGTGCTCGTGGGACATTAGACATTAATACGGCTTGTTTGTGTTTGCATGCACTTATTGCGCTTATTGCATTGCTGGGGGTTTCAAGCAAAAAACGGATTATTTTTATGTTAATGTAACAACAACTAACCGCTCCAGCAGCGCTCCCTCCAACCGGAAATGGCAAAAACATCAGCTAAGAGCCTGCTGCAACCCGATCATTAAAATTGACAGGACATCACAATTTTGCATAATGTGACCAGATGAAAAGTGCATATCGACCACATTTGATTCACTGCACCAGTAATGGGACGCGTCCCGGAAAAACGCTGTGGAACTCTGGGCCGTGCCCGCGCCCGTCGCCTCGCGTCCATCATAATCGCTCAATTACCAAAAGCTTCAAAGTCAAACTTGACGTGGAGCGCAAAAGTGCGAGAGCTCCCCCAACAGTCGAGCGCCAGAAACACATTCGCTCAACTTCACCTCCAGCTTCATCTAAATGCCCTCAGCGCTCACAGTCACGACCAGCAGAAGCTCCTCTTCACCTCCATCATACACACAGAATCTTAATATCAATGTGAAGGATTCATAACATTCACAATCAAAGCCTCGGGGAGCTTTCGCCCTGCTGGAATCAGGATTCTCTCTCTCCATCTCTCTCCATCTCTCTCTCTCTCTCTCGGTGTGTGTGTGCTGCAGTCATGTTTGTTGACTTTGCAATTGCAGCAGAAAATATAGATGTGCTTTCATTTATTGTATACTGTACACAACCCTGAATGCAGGATATCTGTGCGCGCGTCCCGTGTTCTCTCTTGACAGAGCAGAGAAATGAAAGCATGAATCGTTCTTAACATGATCTCCGATCCTTTTGCGAAATCGACATTTAATCTGTTGACTCAGCAAATACACGAACCTGATTAATTCACGTCCAAACTTGAAGACTTTAGTCGTCCTGCTATGAGGTGAAAAGACTGAACGCACACACACTGCAGTCATCGTCCGCGTCTTTCCTCAAATGTTGAGCATCTGCAGTCCACATCCGCATCTCTGTGTCTAAATCCACGCACGAGACAAACCAGCAAAACCTCGCCAAACACACACACACACACACACACACACAGATATCTATCAGATCCTCGCGCTTGAGCTCAGATCCGATCAGACTCACCTGAAACGGATCCTCCCGTGTGTCGGGAACGCGACGCTCCGAGCTGCGTTAAAGTTGTGCTGAAGCTCCGGGTCCGGCGGCGCGCATCATCACGCTCGATCTGGATGTGTCTCTGGTTCGCTTTCTCAGTCCCTCTCATGCTCAAGAGGGAGAAATCCGGCGGTTCGCATGTGAGAATCACTCGACAGTGAAATAACGAAGCGAGGAGGAAATATCCCAGAGAAAGAGAGAAAGAGAGAGAGAGAGAAAGAGAGAGAGAAGAGAGTCCGTCTGGTGCTGACGAGAGAAGAGAGGAGGAGGCGCCGAGCATCACTGAAGGGGAGTGTAGAGGAGCTGATGATAGGGGAGGGGCTGTTTAGAGGAGAGAGAGAGAGACAGAGAGAGAGAGAGAGGGAGAGAGAGAGAGAGAGAGAGAGAGAGAGAGACAGAGAGAGAGAGAGAGAGAGAGAGAGAGAGGGAGAGAGAGAGAGAGAGAGAGAGAGAGACAGAGAGAGAGAGAGAGATTTCATGTTATATACTAATATTCGAGTTTTTTTACAAACACGTTTTAAATATTTAGTAGTTTTTACGGAATGAGAGAAGGAGAGTCTGTTTCATTTTTATGTATTGTTATGGTTTAACAAGTAATTTATTAATGCAATTATTTTTTATAATTGCAGAATTATTCAAATCATTTTATACAATTGTGTGTTTTCGTATATAATAAGAGAGCGCTCTCTCTCATATAGTTACATTTACTTCTTTATTCTCCATTTATTTATTCTCTGTTTATGTCATTCATTTCACTTTCTTTAGTTTAGCACGACATTGGCTACATCTTACATCTTTGTAAACTGGCACTACTTGTGCAGCTGGGCAATAGAAATGTGCAGTTCATGCCCTGGTAATAAAGCACGCTTACATTGAATTGAGAATCTGTATTCAGCAGTGAATGTGTTCATGTGCCACAATAACATTTCATTCTTTTGGATTTCCAGATCAAATGCACCACAAGTGTACAGATGTCAAAAGAAACAAGTACTGAAGCCAGTTCAGCTCGATCCATCATACTGCAGGAGGTCCTCTTGATGTCTTCCATGGGTGAAGCTCTACAAACCTTAACACAGTCGCCATCAGCTCATGATCAACACTGCAAGCAAACATCACTTCTGAATCTGATTTATGATGTGTTTTCACAGCTCATTTTCACCCTCGACCTCATCTGTCTTTACATATTTGGGCATCACATGAGCGCATTCATGGGTCTGCTGACATCAGAAATGAGTCGAGCATTTATTAGCCCAGCGTTTGACATGATAACACACAGCAGACCGTCTGTTAGAAACAGGCCGCTCATGACGGTTCACCTCAGGTCTGACATATCATTTCCAATCCATAATCATTTCAATCTGTCATGAGTCTTCTGATGCTCTGATGATAGACACTGAACTACACGCTTACATACGGATCAATGATAACACGACAGGAGAAAAATATCCTGGACGTCAAAGACTTTTAAGAAAGTGACGTGTCTTGTGTGACATTGTGTCCTCTGTCACACGCTTAAACAAACATTAAAAACATGTTCCCAAATGCATTCACCTTATTATTTTGGAGATTACATTCATTAATGTTTTACAACATTCGTGCATTCGTTACATCACAAGCCGGTTGAGTTGAGCTAACATATCTTAACATAATCTTTAAAAATAGTGTGAAACTTTAAAGAACAGTGACAGACAGACAGATAATTCTTTAAGATCATGAGATAAATTCACTTTATTTCTCCAAACGTTCAGAATAGATTGGATCACTGAAGAGTAGTTGTGGGGGCGGGGCTTTAAAGACAGGGACCAATCAGAACGCAGTCTCTCAGTGTGAGAACCCATCAGAATGAGTGTAGTGATCATTTCACAGGGTGTTGAGTTCTGATACAACACGACACGAGTGTCTGATCATACTGGATGGGTTCTGATTTCTTGAGGATTTTCTCGCTCTGTGGACTTTTAGTTTGTTTTCCTGAGTTCCTGTTTCTCCGTTTCATTTTGTAGTTCATTGTAGTTTCTTTGATTATTGGTTCAGTGTTAATGATTGTCCCTAGTGTTTCTTTTGTCCTCTTTGTCAGTTGTTGTATTGTGTTCATCTGGTGTTTGTCCTGTTAGATCTTTTGTTCGCTTCTAGTTCTCAGTTTGTCATGTGAGTTTCTTTGTTTTGATCTTTATTTCGGATCATTTAATAAACTTCTTCAAACCTGCAAATGTTCCGCAACCCTTCTTCTGTGAAACCCTCGTCGCTTCAGTGTGTCATTCATCATGTGTTCAGTTGAATCCTCCACATGTGACTGTGATCCCAGCTCTGTGTGATCATCTGTGTCTCATTGTTTAGATTAAAACACAGAGACGACATCCCATAATAACCTTCATGATGACTGAGATCTGTACCAACACAACAGTGATTAATTATCATGACTGAAAAGACTTTTGTCAGTGTAACTTCATACAATCCATTCCTACTTACATAAATAAAAAACTTGTGCATCTTTATTATTTTATTTCCGGTAGTGACGGTTTTCATACAACATTTTACAAAATTGTTGTGCATGACATATATTGTTCTTTGTTATTGTTGTCATGGTAACACTTCACATTAAGGTTCCCTTCATAAAGCATTTATAAATGTGTTCATTAAGTAAGGGATAATCCACGGCAAGTCGTGCATTAAACAACGTGGGTGGTTGCCTCCGCGTTATGTTGGGTTTTATTATTATTGTATGTTTCATATCTTCAGTCACTTGTTGCTTACCTGATCCTTCAGATCATGATGTTTATCCAAAGCAGTTTTCTCTTACCTACCAAGATAAACTCATCAAACTTTTGATCACTTTTGAAGACTAAATGCACAAGGGTTGTTTTAACCTTGTTTTTTTAATGAAAACATGTATTTATTATTTATTGTAGAAACAGAACGCTTGCTCACAAGGGTCCATCGCTGAAGTGAATCACATGTTTAGAAAAGATAAGAAAAGTGGATGCGTGTGAAGTATTCACATTTATCAAGCATTCATAACATGTTAGGAATGTCTCACTATTTGGCAGCTATTTCGTTAGAATCCCTTTTTATTGACGCAGTTATACCTGCTATATAATGCATTATGACTTAATAATCATCAATGAACACATTCACAAATGCTTTATAACGGGAACCTTAATGTAAAGTGTTACTGATGTCACAAATTTTTCAAATAATATTTAACAGAAAATTCTGTGATATTTCATTCATGTCAGCAGACAGTCGTTCTGTCAGCAGATGTCATGAGTTTGATGAAAATAGACAAAACATCTTGACACAAGTAAGGGTCACCAACAGGAACCAGTCTAGATGAAGAATATAAATGTAGTGTCATTGAGTTTGATGTGTGTTGATGGGACAGTTTTACTGCACTGATGGATGATTTCACTAATAGAACACATGAACTGACATGAGACTGAAGTGTAAAAGCATCATGAACACACGTGTGTTTACAGGCAAACCTCCTCATCCGTGTGATAGTTTACTGTAAGGATGTTTTACTCGTTTACTCTTCATTGATTCTGCTGCGTCCACACACACAATATAATTCAGGTCACATGTATAGATGTTAAATGAAGTAAAATGTAAATGTTTGCTTTAGTCTAAACTGTTAAAGATGTTTAGTGTTTTTCTTTATGATTTTCAGTGTCTGATATTTGCATTAACTCATGTAAACTGTGGATTGAAGTATGAATGTGTCACTGTGAATACTCAGTGTTGTTTCCGTGTGTTTAGGGGTGTCATGATATTTGTGGCACAAAACACAAAATTGACCTGCATTAACACATTAATTTTTTTAATGATTCGTTTAAATTTAATATTGTGCTTTGAGAAGTTTCTTGATTTTATTTTCATGTTAAAATTGAGGTTTGTTTTTCAGAGCGGTTCAGGAAGTAAATCGTTTTTTTAAATTTCAGTTTGATTTCTTAAATTTTCATACAGATATTGTGAATATTGTAATGGTGAATCCAGAATCGTGATCTGAGTGTCATTGAGTTCTGTTTTTCACGGCATATTTAGTTGTGAACACACACTGAGCCTGCAGTCCAGAAGATACTTGAGGTGATGTGGATTCAGAACTGTGTGTTCACGCTTCAGGCAATCTTCATTCACATAATGACTCTCATCATTGAAACACAAGCAGAACCAATTTCTGTGCAAATCGTTGGGAAAACCATTCTTATGTAAATGGAAGCGCTCATTTCAATGTGACGATTCACGTTAGAATGGCTTCGCGAGCGATTTGCACAGACATTCGTTCAGCTCGGGATTTATGAATGAGGTTCTGTGAGCTGATGTTCTCTTCATTCCGTGCTGTTGTTGTTCTCAAATTAAGTGAATTTCATTTGATTCTATTGACCATTAAATGTTCAAACATGTTGTTCCCTTTCTGTCGGTCTCTCGACGTTGTGTCGAGAACGACAGATGGGGTTCCCCCTTGAGAACCAATCAACTCTGACTACTATAGAAAAGGCCAATGAAATTTGGCGAATTAAATTTGCATGCCGGGCTCCACCCCCGGATATCCGGTATAAAATGAAGCCGGCGTGCAGCATTCATTTACCTTTTGTTCTTCAGAGCCTTTGCTCATGACTACGAACAGAACGAATTCAATGAATTTTTCTTCTTCTACATTGCCGGATCTACGACGTAGAGCAGCGGATCACCGTCTCGGCGGTTCCGGAGGTGTTAGAGATTTTTCTAAAAGTCCTTTTCAGGACTGACTGAGCATTCTCCAACGCAGCATGTCCCGCTGTTCTCTTAGGTCCGGCACTCTCATCGAGGAGGGGGATGGACACGATCGCTGCGTTAGGCTTCTGAAGAAGTTGCGGTCACGGCAACAACATTTCGTCTGCTACCTGGGCTGTGACATCTGTGGCTACGGCCCAGATGACCACCCACGTTAGCAGCGTTAGTTATATGGGGAACTCTGCGAATGTAAACCCGCCAGCCAAGTGTTCACGGGCCGATCGCACCCCGATTCGCTCTTCTAAACGTTCCCCAACCAGCGGTGGCATACCGTCCGGATCCTCACACACACACAGAAACGATGTGTGACGTAGATGAGATGTCGCTCCCAGCATCGGAGGGAGACTGGCATCCGACTCTGACGACTCCGAGCTCCACCCCCAGTGGTCGAGTTCAGGAGGAAGCAGAAGTGATGTCATCTGTGCTAACCAGGGGATGCGTGGTTCCTGAGGTCGGAGCGCGGTGCAAACCGCGCCCACCCCGGGTGCCATGTTTTTCCCGGAAGTGCATGAGGAGCTGTGTAAAACTTGGAACGCTCCACTCACGGACCGTTCCAGTGAAACCAGCTCCGGCTCCCTTACTTCCCTCGATGGTGGGGCAGCCAAGGACTACGTCGAGATCCCCCGGGTGGAAAGTCCACCCGCGGTGCACCTGTGCCGTGGACAGCTACCACCTGGGGGGAATTGGCCACGCCTACCGTCCAAAGCACGTAAGACTTCGGCATCACTGGTGTCAAAAGCTTGCGATGCCGTTGGCCAGGCTGCCTCCTCTCTCTACGCCATGGCCATCCTGCAGGTCCGCCAGGCCTAGGTGTTGAGAGAGCTCTACGAGGGTAAGGCCGACCCGGGTATAATGCTAGATCTCCGTGCCACCGCTGGCAGCGCTCTACGGGGGACCAAGTCGGTGGCACGGGCCCTGGGTTGGACGATGTCCACGGTAGTGGTCCAGGAGAGACACCCCCGGTTATACCTTGTGCAGAGGAGTGACACCAAGGAAGTCCTTGATGCACCCATCTCGCAGGGTGGGTTGTTGGTAACACCGTCGAGGACTGTGCTCAGCAGTTTTTGACGGTGAAGCAGACAGTGGCAATTAGCCACATTTTTTCACGCCGCGACTCGGCCACCTAGAGGCCTCCGAGATCCCGCGTGACGTCTGCTTCCCTTCAACCCACATCCCCTTCGACATCGGCTCCGGTTCCTGTGGCCCCACAGGCGGCACCCCGGTAGTAGAAGTCGAGGGGGAAACCTGCACCCGTCAGCAACCTTCTCACGAGAAGGGACACTGACGGGAAGACCCCAGGGAGGACAACATCGGGACCGAACCTTCACAGCCACGGCTCTGATCGGTCGGTACGGGACGACTCCTGCCTCGTCACCAAAGCCGGGCCCTTGTCAGGGCCTGGCGCACACTTACTCGCAGAGTTTTTCCGTTCTCCCCGGGTGTACTTACAGCCGATCGCACACTCCACTGGACTGTGCTCGGCGAACCGACCTCACACCCTGGCGAGGTGTGAGGTCGTACACATACGACAGCTGTTACCACTCTCAAACCGACAGTGCGTGCCGTTGCCCTGCCAGGCAGGTAAAAAGGCGGAGCCAACCTTCCCTCCGGGGACCCCCCGCGACAGATGGTTAGCTCCGCCAGCCGACGAACCACCCCTTGTGGGAATGATGAAGCAGACCGTCCCCTTGGTCACCCTGTCACAGTCCCTGGGAGCTCGAGAGGATCGAGAAGATCCTGAGATGGCTACTCCCCCTATACGGCTGAGACCATCACCCAGGCTAGGGCCCCATCTACTATGTGGTTACACGCCTCTAGACGGCGCCTCTTCTCTTCCTGGTGTCTTTCTCAACGAGAAAGATCCACTGAGGTGCTTGATCAGGTTTGTGTTTTCTTTCTCACGAGACTGGAGACTAACATCTCCCCTCCACACTGAAAGTGTATGTAGTCGCTATCGCCACTCATCACGAATCAGTTGATGGAAAGTTTCTAGGGCAACACTACCTGGTCACCAGGTTCCAAAGGGGCGGGAAGGGCGGAAGCCGCTTCATCTCCGCTCCATACCCTCTTGAAAGCCCCTTGGAGGTTCCGATCTTCCTCACCTGAGTAAGACGGCCCCCCTGTTGGCGCTCGCTTGCTTCAAGAGGGTAGGGGACCTCCAAGCATTCTCTGTGTCCCCGGATTGCCTTGAATTCGGCCCTGGTAACTCTCAAGTTATCCTGATACCCAGGCCCGGATACGTGCCCAAAGTTCCCACTACTCCCTTTCGGGACCAAGTGATGAACTTGCAGGCGCTCCCCATCGGGGAGGAAGACCCAACCCCATCCGTGTTGTGTCCTGGACCGCACGCAGAGCTTCACTAGCTCTGGCCAGCTCCTTGTTTGTGTTGGAGGACAGCAGAAGGGGAAGGCTGTTTCCAAGCAGAGGCTTGCGCACTGGGTCATGGATGCCGTTACGACGGCATTCCGATCTCAGAATCTCCCATGCCCACTGAGGGCTTACTCCACACGGGGTATAGCCTCCTGGGCGCTGGCCAGAAGCGCCTCTCTAGCAGACATCTGTAGAGCTGCGGGTCGGGCTACGCCCAAACACCTTCGCAAGGGTTAACAACCTTCGCGTAAACCCGGTGTCAGCCCACGTCCTGCGTGGCGACATGTAGGATTGGCATCCGAGGGGGCGTATGCCTGCAAAAGCACCTTCCTACCCTCCAAGAGGTTGGGTCAGTCTGCTATCTACCTTTTCTTCTTACAGAACACCAAACACATGGCTAAGAAAATTGGTACCTCACCAAGCTTCCTTCTTACCCAGACCCTGGTTAAAAACAGGCATTCCATCCATTACTAAGCAAGC
This sequence comes from Triplophysa tibetana, assembly GCA_008369825.1. Lineage (NCBI taxonomy): Eukaryota > Metazoa > Chordata > Actinopteri > Cypriniformes > Nemacheilidae > Triplophysa > Triplophysa tibetana. Next base: position 563,138 of record CM017901.1, on the reverse strand, counting down.
ACCCCCTGGGGGATGCCTGGGCAGAGCAGCCTTCCCCCTTAGGCTGGGATACCATATGACCTATCAAAGACAGTTCTAACTGGACCTGGTGCTATCAGACGCAGTAACACCCCCACCGTGGGCTGTTCTGTCTGCTCTACACTCATGACAGTGGTTCCCACACATGGTAACCCATGAGCTTCTCCAGGTGGACCTCCACCTCGCGGTTAACTACCCAGTCCGCACGTTCCATGCATTCTCCTCCAAGGACGAGACCATACTTATATCCACCATATTCCTCCCCACGGGTAGGAGGTGGCCTCTGCAGCGCTTCTCTGATTAAGAGTTTTGCTCACCCGGTGTAAACCCGAGCCGGACGGCCTCTCGCCTGTAGAGAGCTAAGGCCCCGTCCGTGAAAGGTTACCGGTCAGGCCTGTACCCATCTTTCTCCAAGAAAGCACTGGAACCCCCCGACCACCAAACTGGAAGCTTACAAGTTTACCGAAAGCTTCGAGCTGACACGCCCAGGCTTGTTACCGGCGCCCTGCTGAGACTGTGACGCGATACAGCGTTGTGGCGTTTTCCATAGGCAACCCTGTCTGTCGTTCTCGACACAACGTTGAGAGACCGACAGAAAGAGAACGTCTTGGTTACGTATGTAACCTCGGTTCCCTGATGGAGGGAACGAGACGTTGTGTCCTTTATGCCACGTATCGTATTCTGCTGCAGTCGTGAGAGGCTCTCAGGCTCAAGAGGTAAATGATTGCTGCAGGCCGGCTTCATTTTATACCGGATATCCGGGGGCGGAGTCCGGCATGCAAATTTCATTCGCCAAATTTCATTGGCCTTTTCTATAGTAGTCAGAGTTGATTGGTTCTCAAGGGCGAACCCCATCTGTCGATCTCGACACAACATCTCGTTCCCTCCATCAGGGAACCAAGGTTACATACGTAACCAAGACTTTTCGTGCCACTTCAGTCTCCAGTCATGAAGCTTTTGACATTGATCAAGATTTAAGAACATTGAATCTGTTTCTGCATGATGGAGATATCATGTGATGATGTTAAATATATTGACATGTGTTTATTAGATCTAACAGAACGAATATTTAAGTTTTATCTTGTTGTTTATTGTTGAACAAATCTCTGCTTGTACATCTGATTAAAATCTTACAGAAAATTATTCATCTTATGGATGATTTGCAGTAACATACTGTATGTATTATTAAAGTGAATATAATGTATAACATAACTCTCATTTTCTGTTTTGTATAATTCCAAATCATCGCTGTCCTTCTGAAATCTCGTATATCCAAATTTACTTTTTTTCTTGAAACGAAAAATACATTGTACTTTTTAAATGATTACATGTTGTGTTGTCAAACTTGATCAACTCTTTTTTTATACATTTTACTGTATAGATATTTGCAATACTCAGTGACAAACATAAAGGAGGACTAATAAGAAAGATTTATGGCAAAAAATAAAAATCACATGGATTCAGACGAAAATTTGGGAAAAAATGATATAAAAATATAAAATGTTACAACTGTAAGTGTTGCTTGATTTGACTAATTCAAAGAGTAATAAAATAAGAGTTATGTAACAATATAAGAAAACACTTCCCTAAAACCCTGGAACATATCTTCATCCATTTGTAGCCTGAAGTTTTAAAAGTTTAATTTAAAATGGCACTTAAATGTGTTAAAGAAACCTCCAGAGGTTCTCTTGTGCTTTCTAAAAGCAAGTTCCAAGTTTTATTTATTACATACACACCCATACACAGTACAATATACAGTGAAATCCTTTGTAGGATTGTTTTCTGATAGTTTGCAAAAACCCTTTAAAATAGAAAGAAAACAGTCAAATTAAGGAAAAGATCATAATAAGAATAATATGCATCTAAAACAACATGATAGAATAAGGAGAAGATAGACACACAGATGTGTGTAGTGCATCATGACAGATAGGACAGAACTAGAGGTGGTTCAGCATGAATGTGAAAAGTAATATTTCACACTGTTAACTGTGGAGATGTGTCTCATTCACTTGTATCTAGAGGGACTTTTCTCTTTCTGGTTTGAATTGAAGGATCTGTGACTCTGATCATTCAGAAGTCATTATTAAGGTGATGAGATCCAATGCAAAACCTGTGTGAGATAGCTGTGAATGACTAGATGTGGTGGAGGTCTTTGTCTTTTCAGTTTATATATTTGCATAAATGTTTTGTTTAGAGCTCTGGTCACTGTACAGAGATCTGCAGAATTCAAGAACTGATTCCATTTTCAATTCATGAGTCTGAATCCAGAGGTATCTGAAAACCATACTTAAGTAAAAGCACAGAGACCTCGCAGCGAAAATGACTCCATTGCAAGTTACAAGTCACCAATTTCAAAAAGGACGTCAGTAGAGTCTCTGATTGAACAGCACTTGAGTATTTGACTCACACTGAATGTGACTCAAAGCAGCACTAGTCCTCAACACTTAAGAGACATGTCAGTGAAAAACTGGAAACAGTTGATGCGTGAGGAGAGAAATCGCATTTATTTTCTTGAATCATAATTAGACTGAACACCTCAAAATTTAAACAAATTATGTGCGACACCATGACCTACATCTGTTACAAACAACCACGTCTCATTTAAGCTCAAGTGCTCAGAAGTAAACCAAACTCCTTCAAAAAGGTCTCTTCAATATAACTGATAAATAAATTATTGTTCAGTAGAATGAAAAAGCCTTTTTGCACCGGACATGCTGGTTTTGGCCTCATCGCCGGCTGAAGTCGTGTCCTCATTTCTCATGTAAACCACCAGCGATTGACATCTACCTGATACTGCACTCGTATTCACATAAAGAAGCCATGTCCACAGGTTTTAGTAAGTTAGGGAAGAATCCACAAGATTAAAGTGCCTTCAATGGCCTGTAAATGAAAATATTAATTATTATGTAGCAAAAATAAACTTCTGTAGATAAAGATAGATGCCATCAGAATGTCATGTGTGATTGCATTAGTCATTACAAATATAGTGGAGCAAAGAGTTCATATACTGTACTTGTTCAGAAATGTAGTCAAGTAGAGAGTAAAAGTTGGTTATATCTTGAATACTTAGTACAACTACAAAGTAGCCAAAAAGAATTGAGATGAACTGATCATTTCCTTTCAACGCAATCCCAGATAAACAACAACTGTAAACTTATTGTACTGTACATTATAATAGAATCTTTTGAAAAGGTTTTTAACTGATTAGAATGACTTAAAGTGTTGTCTCACTTTTGGAAAATGTAAGTTTTGGCACTTTATTTACAGACGTTGTGTGTCGTGTAGTTGCGTTTGGAGTGTAAACTGAAGTTCAGCTTTTGTGAAGAATTTAAGGAGGTTTGATTGTGTTACTCAGACAATTAAATATTAATAACTAATAAAATTCCTTTCATTTTTGTCATCTTTTTTTATATACAGTTTTGTATAAAACCCATATTCTCTCATACACTGTTGCTAGACAATTTGTCAAATAAATACCGTCAAATTTTACTTTGTTTTTCATTTGCATTATACACCTTATTTTATTTTGTTAAATCTCACCTGACAGAGGTTTACAAAGAAAATTCTGTATAAATATGTCTCATGGCAGTTCGTGGCATAGACACAAAATTTAGAATTCCCCATTTTTCGTGTCAGTGAGCAAAACCTTTTTTAATGTAACTCAGTTTGACTTAGACTGCGTGTGTATTAACATTTACATTTATAACTTGATATCCAAAGAAGTCATACATATTTAAGGATGTGGTTGCCCAACACCTTACTTCTACCCAAACCCTAAAATCACAGCTGCAAAGGCTAATTTTGCTTAAAACACAAGTTACACAAGGTGGCAAAACAATGATAATGTCTGCCCTAACCCCGCCCCTAAACCTGACCTCACAGGGGAAAAATCATTACAAAACACAACAGTGAGATCGTAGGAAATAGGAATTCACACGAATGAGCCACCGTGTAATAGGTGTGAAGTCCCATCAGATTGTGTTGATATATTTATACATATGAAAGATTTTAAAATACATCAGATGGAAAGTCGTTCAGACTGACACGAAAAAAGGGGTAAATTTGTGTCAGTAAACACAGATTAATAGATTACAGTTGGTCATGTATTCCTGTGAGACTGCCTTTGGATATGTACTGCACATGAGATTATTGACACCCCGTGTAGCTCTTTACGTCACTATTCTACGCTCTGTTTAATTATCTAAACTGGATTTTCACACCGATTTTCATTAATACGAAGAGGTTCTGCCACAGAAGTGCTATTCACCTCAGATTTAACTGCAGTGAACTTATTAAAAATGTATCTGGTAATACTCCACGGGATTAAAACACTGGAGAAGATTGAGCTCTCAATAATAGAGGCATTTGGTTTCAATCTTCTGTCACAAATGACTATTTACGGTCAGGATATTACAACGCTTACAACACGGCGGCTCTTCACGGCAATTTTCTTTTAAATGTCCCACATTAAAACACGGATGACTGCAGTGCGACGTGACACACCGTTCTCCTCTTCATAACACGTCTAATACAGCCACTTCTTCACCTGGTGTAAAGATGAGCACACGTCAGACCGGAGACGTGACTCTGAAGATCAGCTCCAGACACGTCTGAGGAGGAGAGTTCTCTCTCTGGGTAAATCACTGAACATCTTACTGTGAAGCTTTAACAGTGTTAGTGTTAGTCTGGAGCTGGCGCAGCCCTGAGATTCACACCGACTGTTAGATTCACACAACATATGTCTGCTCGAGGGAGAACGCTCAGAATATCAGACATGTGAAATCTCTCCGGTGTTTCTTAATCAAAAGATGGCTGGTTCAGTTCTTACAGCCCTCCGCAGCACATCATCTCATCATGTGTTATTATGTTTAGATGAAAGCTTAAATTACAACATGACTGTATAACTTCTCATTGTAACACGCATGTGAACTCATAAAGTGAGACACTAAACGGTTTACAACGCTTTAAGTGCTCCATTCAACTGGGCTCATCAAGCATCACATCTTCCAAAACATCTCCTTAAAGTCTCTCGCATCAAATTCAAGACTCTGCTCCTGGCCTACAAGACCACCACTGGTCCTGCACCACCTTATCTTCATTCACTTATGCAGACTTAAGTACCCCCCAGATCCCTACGCTCTGCGAATGAACGACGTCTTGTGGTGTCATCCCAAAATGTAAAAAATCTCTCTCACGTACCTTCTCTGGATCAGATCCACATTTGTGTTATGATCTGCCTGCTGCTACAAGATCTGAAGATTCTGTCTCCATCTTTAAGAATCGGCTGAAACACATCTCTTCCTTCAACACCTGTCCGATCATTCCTGATTTCTATATCTTTTCTACCCTATCTATATATAAAGTAATATATGTATATTAGCACTGTACACTGCAGTAGGCTTTCTGAGGAGTGTTTTTATTGCACTTATGCTTTTTCCTTCCTAATGTTGACCCAAATACTTCCATTGTTTACCCAACTTGTAAGTCGCTTTGGATAAAAGTGTCTGCTAAATGACTAAATGACTAAATGACTAAATGACTAAATGACTAAATGACTAAATGTAAATGTAAATGTAGAACTGTATATATCCAGAGTGAGGAAAGGGCTCAGAAGATCACCCTGGACCATCATCTCTTCACAATACTGCCGTGTGGTCGACGCCTCAGAACACTGAGCACCAACACAACCAGACACAGACCATCTACCTCTTCAACAGTTCAATGTTTTAACCCACCGTGCAATTTAATAACTCTGTGCAATAATAATTGTATCCTCCAGATTATACACTATCTATTTTTTATAGAACTTTTTCTTTAAATCAAATTTCTTTCTGCTGTATAAAGCACACACCTTGTACAATAGTCTATTCGTATTTTTACTTGATACATTTACATACACACATAGCTTTACTCTCTATATCTTTATTGTATTGTGTTTCTTTATTTTTTATACCAATAGGCCCTCATTTAAATAATTTGTGTACTGTATTCTATTGTGTTATGGTCTCTGTGTGCTGTTGTTGTGGTTTCTGTGTACTGAATGCTCCTGTCACCAAAACAAATTTCTTGTATGTGCAAAGATATTTGGCAATAAAGCTCTTTCTGATTGTGATTCTTTTAGTGCTGTGGTGTGATGTGGATGTCTGTCATGTAGTATGATAATGAGAATGGGCCTCATTCATGAAATACGCGTCAAATGATTTTTGTGTGTAACTCGTTGGTAAAGTCATTCTGATGTACATTTTCGAATTTACGAAAATGTTTGTATTTTTCTAAATTTTGTTGGTAGCCTCAGAAATTGACACCCGCCCTGCCACGTGTAAACGCTGCGTGAAACATTCAAACGTTCTGTATTATTTTAGACAAAACCGATGACGCTCCATTAGGTTGCACTGTGTATCACAATAATATTTCAAGAGTTTTTATCATTTTTTACATTTTTAACTTTGGGTAAAACACTGAGCTTGTCGCTGTCCTTTTTTACAGAGCCGTCCAATCACAGAGAAGAGAAGAGGCGGGACAAACACTACATTGACCAACCATCACACACAACAACGGAGAAGTTAATACTGCTGATTGCTGCAAATTGCATTTAGTAATATTTTTCAAAATACACATTCAACTGTCGTGGATATTCCAAATCATAGCAACCAATATATGGAATAACACGCAGTGCCTCCAAAGCGTCCTCAGACGCCACCAGCTGGTTTTTAGAAGAGCACCAGGTGTAATTTCAGCTGGCTAAAAACACTTCTGTGGACATACACATATTGTGGCATATAGCCTATTAGTCTCTTATGTACAGTATTTATGCAATATAACGTGCCAAACCAGAGAATGAAGTCCAGAGGATTCCAACATTCCTGATACTTTTATTTGCATAGCTGCAATTCATAGGCGGAATAATGCCAATTAATGAGCGTGCATACGCGCCTTTCCTATGAACGATTGGAATTCATTAATACACACATTTTACCATCAAATCTCACATTTACGAAGTGTTTATGAATCCGGAGGAACGATTTCTGGAAATTTCTTTTTACTTGCAAATCACTATGAATTTACTGGTATATTTGTGAATGTTTCATGAATGAGGCCCAGTGAGTTTTCAACGGTGGTGTTCTTCATTCAGTGATGTGGTTTAGAGTCAGATGTGCTGACGGTGGTGTTCATTGATGGCTGATCGCTTGAAGCATCGCGTGAAGGCAGAAGTGAGTTCTGATTATCACCAATAATTGTATAACAGAATATGTAAGAGTAAACACAGCCCTGTTTGTGTATGATTGACACCTGAACATGGCATGTCTCTCTCTTTCTCTCTCTCATGCACACAGCTGTCGGGAGCGTTTGAGGTGTAATTGCTCTGATAAATCGTGATTAAACACTGCAGATGTGCTGTGTGATCATACTGTCACATCATCTTATCCGGAGGACTAAAAGGGACTCGAGTTTTTAATCCATGCCAGAAATGCATCCCAGCTCAAGAGAGTGGAGAGAAAAACATATTAAAGTCTAACATTTTCATAACCGCTCTTGTACTCTATGCTGTTTTCATACGGGAAATAAACATCCTGGCCTTATTTCCTTTATTACACTGAAACAAAATGGTTTGGTTTTGTCTATCATCATCTAGTGTTGTTATTCAGAAGGTCACCGTCGGTTTCAATTTGCATTCTGAAAGTAAGAGCGCAAAGTGGAGAGAGAAAACAGCGTTCTAATGACGCCAATACAATCGCCTATTATCAAGCCCTTGTCCTTTTGAATAATTCACAGAATTCCTCTGAGGACATTCAACATACAGAAGCACTTTCACATAACATTATTCAATGTCTTTAACACTCAAGGGTGAAAACTGATGTCTGTCGAGTCCCTTCACTGTTTAAATTCACCTAAACATTACATTTGACAGAGACTGTAGGGCGCACATCATGCACACTACACTGTAAATGATGTAAGATTTATAAATGTGAATGCATGAGCATTCACACACTCATAAAACTAATTCTGAATTCACTGTCAGTTGATTTGGATCAGGGGGGGACAGGGGGACATGACCCCACCACATTTCAAAATCCTGTTCGTGTTCCCCTCACTTTAAAGCTGGTTTGTAATGACTTTTTAAACCACACGCCATCATCCCCATGGAGAAGTAGAAGTACTAGGACCGAGCAGGCCTGTGTCGATGGGCGCGTCACGTGCACACTACAAATACATCACTGGAAGATTGTTTCAAATCATGTGGTTTTGATTTGAATTTAATAGAAATTAGATTTTCGGTGGTCGTTGCTTCTGTAGGCTTTGTTAAGCTGTTTCCCTTTAATTGACTCCTATGGGGAAGAAATGCATAACGCGTGATTTATTACTTTATTTTTATTGGCTTCCCTGGTCATTGTTTAGGTACGTTAAACATTTTATAAAGTCATCGCGATCAGATTCAGGTTTACAAACCATGTTGTCCTACATTTCTCAGTCAACACTCAAATTTTCCCCCTTAATGAACATCAACTTTTGCTACACAATAAAACACTGTTTGGTGTCATGATCAGACTGGACACCTTGTTTTATGTTGGAGAGAGACTATTTTGGCACCTTTTGGTTGCCATACTCTCTCCGGTCTTGTCATTGTTCCTGCCCTCCTGTTTCCTAGTTAGTGTTAATTAGTTTATCCCTTCCACCTGTCCCCTCTTGATTTGGTTCCCTTTATATTGACCTCTCGTCTCTTGTCTTGTGCTGGATCATTGTTTCTGTCTCTTGTATCATGTGGGTGAGTTCCTGTTGTCTGGTCTGGTCTGGTCTGGTTTAGTTATGTCTTATGTTTTATGTTTATCTTTAGTCTTGTTTAGGTATAGTTAGCCCTTGTTCCTGTGTCCCCTTTGTTTTGTTTTTGTTTTGTCTTTTTATTATTTATTATTAAAGTCATGTTAAAAACCCTTACTTCCCTGTCTACACTTGGGTCCTCTGTCTCTCACCTCACCCCCATGACAGTTTCATGACAGTTTGGTTTCATAGTTGAATCAATTGAAACAATCAAATCCAAAGCAAAACATAGGTATTTTTAATTTGTGATAGGATTCAAATCAAAAACATTTTACCCTGTTTTGTGTGCCCCCCACTTCTCAAGCCAAAGTTACACCCTTGCTTTGGATTAAATCTTTTGTCAAAGGCATTCATGTTATTGTGTCTGTTTTGTATAAAAATCTAAAGTGGATCCTTCCCCATCTGCCAGGACGGAACTGAAGCTTAATTTCTGGCAGAGTAGAGAGTGTCACAACAGTAATCTAATGCCAAAGGTTTAATGTGTTAACACCTCGACCAATAGCGCTCCAGCATTTAGCATATTCACAATTTGTTAGCGTTCACGGTTTGGGTAACACCTCTAACCCGTGCGGACCCAATCTGATTTCAGTCTACTTTCATGGCGAGTGAGAAGCGCGACACACAGCTGTGAACGCTGGCACGCGGCCGGAGCCGTTTGATAAGGACATTTGCTTAATCGACTCGCCTGTCAAAGCAAATATTCTTCCTCGCTCGCTCTCTCTCGCTCTCATTTCTCTCTGTGCACTGAAATTCTCTCCCCTCAAAGCCAATTTGTAGACTTGGGTTAAGTAAACACCTGTTTCCAGCGAATGTCTCCGGAGGCCTCACCAGACAATTTACACCACTAACAAGCACAGAAATACACCCGAGAGCCACAGACAAGAACTCTTCCCATTTATTCCTGAGCTCCACGCTCTCATCCACCAATTAATGTGTGAACGAGTGAGTCGAGTCCAGCGGCCGGTGAACTTCACTCAGAGTTTCAGGAGGTGTTTGCGTCTCATAGGTTGGATTGTGACCTGTGAAACGAGCGGCTCTTCAGGTGTCATGTCAGCGAGGACCTCCTGACACCCAGAATCACCCAGACCATGGAAAAAAACACCCTCAAATATCAAACTGAATGAAACGCCAGGCACTGACTGTACAGTTTGTCACAATGTGAAACACATGGAATAATGAGAATGTTCAACTTTATCAAGTAATCATCACTTTGAAATGATGAACATCAAAGTCAGTGAGTGCAGCTGTGACACGTCAGAGGAGATCTGGTCCTCCTGACAGAGAGGGTTTTCTCCATTTCTTTATAATTGTCTCGTTCATTGGAAGACAGTTGGTATATTAGATATTAGCTTGTTAGCTTAAAGGTTTGGTAAATCGCATTGACATCATTTTATTAGAATGATCTGGTGACTCAAGCACGTTTGCCTCTAGATCAGAGCATCATCATGCAATTAAATTGTTTCCGCGCCGCCTTGTAGCAATTATAAACTGCGCACGCTACACATGTTACTTCCGTTATGATTCCTGCGATTATGAGCTTAATCATATTATTTTAATCACAAGTGAAATGTGCTAAATAAGTGTTGATCTTTTAAAACTATAATCAAGTAGTTCAAGAGCGCTGTGATTTGGATATTTAAATATGGCATGCAGTTCACTCATAAATAATAAGTTTAATCTTCCTCAGTCTTACCCCTTTAATACCCAAACTTTACATATTTTCTCCCTTTAGCTACAGATGTGTATTGTAGAGGATCATTATTATTACAAGTAGTTACGCTGTAAATCCTGTTTATTTCTGCATTGCAGGGCGTGATCTAAAGCGGTCCTGTTTTTAGTTTTTAATCAGGAGCAAGTCTTTCTTGTGTTTCTGTCGCTCAGTTTGTACACATGATGAGGAGATGATGGCTTTGATTCTCACTTTACAAACATACTGATCCTAGAGGAAGACACTTGCATTACAAAGAGCTTTTCACACGCAGAGATGTCGTAAGACACATACATAAACACACACATGTTTGTCTGGGCAGATATTAGACTTTATATTTGTGCTCTGAAACCATGAAGAATACCCAGAAACACCCTGAACAAACTCTCACAGGCAGGCCGATGACTTTCTCAACAGTGACTGAACGCTTTTCACATTTCAAACTTAAAGAGTGTGCACACACATACATAACAAACATGTAAAGAAAAGAGTGTTTGTGTAGACACCTCGACATCTTTCTTGGACACTGTGGATCTCCAGTGGAGCGCTCTACACTACATACTACACAAACATGATGTACAAACACACACTGAATAGCAGAATATCTCACATCTATATCTCCAAACAAACTTTATTATTCTCAACTGTAATGTCATCACTTCACAAACCAGTCAACTTTACTTCTGTACCACAACTGAGTGTTCTTCTGATGTCGTTTCTCACCCGTCTCAACCAGTTGCATGTGAGCGTGTGACCGCTGGTGACTTAGTGAATGATGATATTGATGACATGGGCGGTCGGACGTCTTTGTCAGGTGACACATCCACTGCATCAGGTCCACTAAGACACTGAGTCACCTTGAGCTGGTCTGGCATGTCCAGCGTATCATTCATCTGTGAGAAGAAAAGAGAAATCACGCAAACGCTCAGAGCATCAGGAGCCGTTGTGTGTTCATGTGCTGTTCATACAGTATGTTCAAGGTCTTTAAAGGAGATCCGATGGAGTTCTCAGTTGTGTCTCAGAACGCCAGCACAGCTGTGATCAATCATTGTGATGTGTGTTCAACACCTGCATGACATGAAATATTGAAAGTGTTATTGATGGCACGGCTCGCTTTCATTAGTCTCACATTTAAATGAATCACAATCTCCTTCACGCAGCCCCTGAAGGACAGATCACGTCCAATAATACACACTCATTATGTCTTATGTTTCATTTTTAATCAAATGCTCAGTTTAATTAACACTTGTCCAAAGGGAAACACGACCTATTGATCTGTTTACTGTGCTAGATTTTTCTCTTGAATATTGAGCTGAGCCTTCATCTGATGAGTTTCAGAGATGGATTGTCTGAACATTCACCGGAGACTTCAGCCTCCTCACATCACCACTGAAACAGGCGAGCAGGTGACACGTACCTTAAAACACTTTTCCATAAACTTTCTGAAGCACGCTGACTAGTACTGTAGTACTGTACCCTATAGTGAGCACACTAGATAGACACCATCAGTGTGAAGGCATACGCAGCGTCCTCCACAATCCCAGAATGCACTGCAGTTGTGAAATGGAAATTATACGAAAATATTCCTTTAAATAATCATCAAAACAACAGATAAAAGTTGAATCTAATCAACATGAAGTGGTTTTGCATTAATTCTTGTGTTTCTTTATAATAAATATATGACTTTTGAAACTTGTGAAATTAATTAATGTCATCTTACTGGAAATATTGTGAAGTCACATATCATTTAATTTATTTGTGTGTTCTAACACACACACACACAGGTGATTTGTGTCTCTGTCAACATTGTTTTCACATACACACATATCTTGCAGTACAACAGTGTGCGCCTGTTTTTATGCATGTGTGTGCATGTGTGTGCATGTGTGGGTGTGTGTGTGTGTGTGCGTACCTAAATGTGTGTCCGTGTGTACGTGTTTCCTTGTGTGTATGTGTGCATGTGTGTGTGTGTGTGTGCATATGTGTCCGTGTGTGTGTGTACTTGTACATCTATCTTTATGAGGACAAGCAGAGTGAGGACTAAGAGAGTAAAGTGAGGACATTTTGGCCAGTTCTTACTATCTGAGACCCCTTTAAAGAGCTGTTTGAGGGTCAAGACCTGGTTTTAGGGTTTAGGTTATAATCAGGTTTAGGTTATAATCAGGTTTAGGTTATAATTGACATTAATGATGAATTCCAGTCTGGATTTCGAGCATGTCACAGTACAGAGACTGCTTTGATCAGAGTTACAAATGATCTGCTTTTAGCGTCTGACCGTGGCTGTATTTCGTTATTGGTGCTGCTAGACCTCAGTGCTGCATTTGACACCATTGACCACAGCATACTTCTACATAGACTCGAAAATTACGTCGGCATTAACGGAATAGCATTGAAATGGATTAAGTCTTATTTATCTGACCGTTTTCAATTTGTAGCAATAAACAATGAGGTGTCCCGCAAATCACAAGTCCAGTACGGTGTACCACAGGGCTCAGTTTTGGGGCCTCTGCTCTTCGCATTATACATGCTACCTCTAGGAGATATAATAAAGCGACACGGAATTAGCTTTCACTGTTATGCTGATGATACTCAACTTTATATTTCCTCGAAGCCTCATGAAACCCAGCAGTTTCATTGAATAAAGGATTGCATAGTTGACTTAAAAATGTGGATGAGTAACAATTTTTTACTACTAAACTCGGACAAAACAGAAGTGTTACTTACTGGACCGAAAACCGCTATACGTAACAACCAAGAATACCGCTTAACGATTGATGGATGCTCCATAAAATCCTCGTCATCAGCTAAGAATCTTGGCGTTGTATTCGATAGTACTCTGTCATTTGAAAGCCATGTCGCCAACACCTGTAAAATTGCATTTTTCCATCTTAAGAATATATCTAAACTACGTCATATGCTGTCACTGTCAGATGCAGAGAAATTAATTCATGCATTCATGACATCAAGACTAGATTATTGTAATGCACTTCTAGGTGGATGCCCTGCAGGCCTATTACAAAAACTGCAACTTGTTCAAAACGCGGCAGCTCGAGTTCTTACACGTACAAAAAAGTATGAGCATATAACCCCGGTTCTGTCAACCTTGCACTGGTTACCTATAAAGTATCGCATTAACTTTAAGATCTTGCTTATTACCTATAAAGCCCTACATGGTCTAGCGCCGCAGTATTTGAATGAACTTCTATTGTATTACAGACCTCAACGTACATTACGCTCTCAGGCGTCCTGTCAGTTGGTAATACCTAGAATTTCAAGATCAAGTGCAGGTGGTAGATCCTTTTCGTATCTAGCGCCTAAACTTTGGAATATTCTTCCCTGCACGGTCCGGGAGGCAGACACACTCTGTCAGTTTAAATCTAGACTAAAGACTCATCTTTTTAATCTTGCATACAATACTCCTCCATAATATTAATCCTCAGAGGATTTAGGCTGCATTATTTAGATCAACCGGAACCAGGAACACATCCAATAACAAATTGATGTACTTGTTGCATCAAAGAGTGCAGAACAGTACTCTACTCTCAGCCAGTCTTGTCTCTTTGGTCCAAGGTTACCGCAGGATGCAGTTCATGCCCAGACCCGATGGCAGAGCTGAGAATGGGAAGCGGTGACCTGACAAGAGCTAAGAGGATAGAGCTGGATAAAGGACGCCACAACTTTGATTTTCCTACAACATTTCAAATGTTATTAGATTGTGAATGATAATCTTAAATCTATCATTTACCTTATTAAGTTTATTTTTTATTTTTATTTAGCCTTGTTGTGCAAGCACTGTTGAGCTTGTGCAGAGGCAGCAGCTTTTGCCAGAGGGGAACTGGAATCCCCTGGTTGGGCCTGGGTTCTCCTGAGGTTTTTTTTTCTCGATGGGAGTTTTGGGTTCCTCACCACCGTTTGCATATTGTTTTGCACTATCTGCCTGGCCGGGGGGGCTGCTTTAGAATTCAGAAATTAGACATAATTAATATTGCATATAAGAATTTAAAGTCCGTTTAATATTTGACCTGTGGTTCTTTCTCCTTTATCGCCAGTGTGTGCTTTAACTGTGTGTGTGTGCGTCTATGTCAATGTGTGTGTGTGTGTGTGTATGTATGTTTGCATATTGTGTGTGTGGAGCATTTGTATGTCTGTCTTTGTTGTTTTCACCTTTGTCTTGTTTTTACAGGTATATGCCTTTAGTTTTTTTTTACTTGTATTCAGTGTGTCTCATGTACAGCTGCTTTGTAACAATGAAAATTGTAAAAAGCGCTATATAAATAAAGTTGAGTTGAGTTGAGTTAATCAGGTTTAGGTTATAATCAGGTTTAGGTTATAATCAGGTTTAGGTTATAATCAGGTTTAGGGTATAATCAGGTTTAGGGTATAATCAGGTTTAGGTTATAATCAGGTTTAGGTTATTATCAGGTTTAGGGTATAATCAGGTTTAGGTTATAATCAGGTTTAGGTTATAATCAGGTTTAGGTTATAATCAGGTTTAGGTTATAATCAGGTTTAGGTTATAATCAGGTTTAGGTTATAATCAGGTTTAGGGTATAATCAGGTTTAGGTTATAATCAGGTTTAGGTTATAATCATGTTTAGGTTATAATCAGGTTTAGGTTATAATCAGGTTTAGGTTATAATCAGGTTTAGGTTATAATCATGTTTAGGTTATAATCAGGTTTAGGTTATAATCAGGGTTAGAATATAATCAGGTTTAGGTTATAATCAGGTTGAGATTATAATCAGTTTTAGGTTATAATCAGGTTTAGGTTATAATCAGGTTTAGGTTATAATCAGGTTTAGGTTATAATCAGGTTTAGGTTATAATCAGGTTTAGGTTATAATCAGGTTTAGGGTATAATCAGGTTTAGGTTATAATCAGGTTTAGGTTATAATCAGGTTTAGGTTATAATCAGGTTTAGGTTATAATCAGGTTTAGGTTATAATCAGGTTTAGTTTATAATCAGGTTTAGGTTATAATCAGGTTTAGGTTATAATCAGGTTTAGGGTATAATCAGGTTTAGTTTATAATCAGGTTTAGGTTATAATCAGGTTTAGGGTATAATCAGGTTTAGGTTATAATCAGGTTTAGGGTATAATCAGGTTTAGGTTATAATCAGGTTTAGGTTATAATCAGGTTTAGGGTATAATCAGGTTTAGGTTATAATCAGGTTTAGGTTATAATCAGGTTTAGTTTATAATCAGGTTTAGGTTATAATCAGGTTTAGGGTATAATCAGGTTTAGGTTATAATCAGGTTTAGGGTATAATCAGGTTTAGGTTATTATCAGGTTTAGGTTATTATCAGGTTTAGTTTATAATCAGGTTTAGTTTATAATCAGGTTTAGGTTATAATCAGGTTTAGGGTATAATCAGGTTTAGGTTATAATCAGGTTTAGTTTATAATCAGGTTTAGTTTATAATCAGGTTTAGGTTATAATCAGGTTTAGGTTATAATCAGGTTTAGGGTATAATCAGGTTTAGGTTAGGTTTAGCGTCAGGTACTCACTTCTGATGGTTGGGGTAAGTTGCTAGAGATTGCACTGCATCAATGAATGTCCTCATAAAGATAGCTGTGCAAACATGTGTATGTGTGCGTCCGTGTGTGTTTGTGTGTGTGTGCATGTTTGTGCGTGCGTCCGTGCGTGCGTTTGTGTGAACTGATGTCATCAGGGGAGATGTGGCGGGTTGTTTTGGGGTTCAGGGTTCACCGTCCGATGTTTCTCTTCAGCTCATCCTGTGATTTATGGCTCCTGCACTGTTACGTGACATTAGATTTGTCTGAGTGCTTCACAGCCCATGAGGACTCGTGAAATAAATCAAAAACCCATACGAGAGCCTGAACATCACTATCACACATAGACGAGAGGAAAAAGTGTCCAGTCAGTACCTGCCGCCGTTCATTCAGTCTTTTGAAACTGCCTGTGTGTAAATGTATTGTTATAGATTTTAAAGGCGTTTGTTGTGTGTGTGCGTGCATGCGTGCGTGCGTGTGTGTGTGTGAGTGCGTGTGTGTGTGAGTGTGTGTGAGTGTGTGTGTGTGTGTGTTAGTGCGTGTGTGTGCGTGTGTGTGTGTGTGTGTGTGTGTGTGTGTGTGTGTGCGCATGTGTGTATGTGTGTTTATGTGTGTGTGTGAGTGTGTGTGCTTGTGTGTGCAGCAGGCTGGAAGGAAAACATTCATCATGGTTTTGTTTGCAGGCTTCCTTGAATAATGCAGCGTGTGTGTTGAACGGCGGTGCGTCTGTTTGTGAAGCTCATCTCCAGCTGTAGGATTCAGTTCTGCATGAATCACTCGTCCTCTATAGGTAGAAACACAAGAGATACTGAAAACATTTACAGCGTATACTACTGTTAAAACTCATACTGCAGGTGCGCCCACGGTGAATAGTTATCAGATAGAGTTAATTATATAATAAAACACATTCAATTATGCCTGATACTTCAAGAAGACGTTTTCCTGGCGGAGCAATTAAAGCTTGAAGCTTCAGCTACATTAAAAAGGGCTGAATGGATTATAACAGAGCGCACGCGGCTCTTTTGAGATGTTGTGGGCGAGCGTGTTCACTCCCTTCAGATCCAGATATTGACATTGTTTTTCGTTGCTCCCTTCACAGAGTGTTTTAAACACCCCAACAGCTCTGTTCCTCTTCAAGTGCTCTTCATAGTGAGCAGAGCATAGGGATGATCACATCTGATTATACGACTGACATCAAATTGAGTCGCTCACGTCATGAGATGCTAAAATAAGTGTATGTGAGATGTGATACCATGAAGACCGTTGGACACATGCTGAGAAAGACTGACACGAAAATATGTCCTGTGTCAACACGTATGTAAAGCCACCACAAACACATGAAGGAACTTCATCATGAAAGAGATTTCTGTGGAGGAGAGTCAAAAACATCTCAGCGCATGGATCATTCATCCCTCCAGCAGAGAGAGCTGTCACTCTAGCATCCCTTCCTGTTACATGACATCATTTCCTGTTTGAATTAAAGCATGCTTTCCCTAGAAACAGCCAGTCACAGTATCTTTGGACAATTCTTTACCATTGAATGTTGGGTCATGAAACCCGTCCTGCTGTCATCCGTTATGCTCTCCGACAGTAGATCAGGGCTCGTATTCTTAATGCATTAAGAAAGATTTTAATTTCGCTTAAAAACTTACACGTAGGAGTCTTAGCTTAAAAGTGATTCGGGATCAGTCTGAGAGAAAATACCCTCACTTACGGTGTCGGCCACTTGAGAGCGTGTGAACGCGACAGGAAGTAAGAGCGCAAGTGTGTCAAATGTCTCAAAAACTCCAAAGTGCAGAGCCCTTGACACACACTAAACCCACACAAGCTTGAACACTGCTTCCGTGCGGTAGTCAGGGCTCAGTGTTTCCCATCATGCATCATGTTCTGGATATGAATCTTGAGACTTTTTGCTCGGGTCTCGTGAGATGTTGCGGAAAGCTTTCCAGTGTAAAAGTTGTACAACTACTTTTTAAAGTTTTATCTTTATTTATTCTATGTTTGGCTAACATGAGTTTTTTTTTTTTTTTTTTGGTACAGCTGCTTTGAAACAACTCAAATAAATCTGACTTGTCACAATCAATTAAATGTCACATATCATTTCTAGGTGAAATGTAGATGTCTCAAAGGTTTATGAGATATTTTAAGCGCTGAAAAGCTTTGTGACATATATTTAGCACCAGAATGTAGGAGTTCTCACATTAGGACAAACACGCCCATCATTTTGAAGCATTTCTCCTAAATGAGCCAGTTAGGAGCTACTTTAAGGTTGTTAAGATGTACCTTGAGATGTTTTGTAAAGATGGGCCTGCTCTTCTTCTCTGGTCTTCTGTTCATTTATATTTACATTTACATTTAGTCATTTGGGAGACGCTTTTATCCAAAGCGATGTACAAGTAGGGTGCAGTGGGCAGCTATCACTGCAGAGCAAACAGGTGTAAGGTGTCTTGCTCAAGGGCACTTCACTCATTTCCTGGTGGTACTGAGGTTTGACCCAGTGACCTTCTGGCTACGAGTCCAACTCTCTAACCACTAGACCACAACTGACCCCCGTTCATCCCGTCACGGAAGCAGACGAGCATCATTATTTACACCATGATTATTTTGGCATGTGTGTCAGTGTTGAGTGACAGTTCCATTATAAAGCACATTGAAAGAGAAAACACAATTACTGATCCACAGATGTATTAATTCCTTTCTTTGGCACGTGGATCTGCTGTTTGAATTCACTTGTGTGCAAAATCTGAGGATAGGAGGACAGTCAAGGCCTCGCCGGTGACGCTTGTGAGAGAGGGAACTAAAGAAAGAACATGTATTTACAGTCAGATTCTGTGACACATGTGTGGTGACATAACACTTCATTAGAGAAGGGGGTGGAGCTTTCTCATATGTAGCACCTAAACTCTGGAATAGCCTTCGTGACACTATTGGATGGTCAGACACACTCTCACAATTTAAATCTAGATTAAAGACACATCTTTGCCCATGGAGAGATTACAGCAGCTCCATCTGAACATCCCGTGCCATCCTCCTGTGGACTGACTGACCATCTCAGCTCCAGCTCAGAAAATTCCATCACCACCCAAGAGTAAAGACGGACTGCTTGTCACATTAATGCTAAACTTACATCACATGACAGTAAGTTATAGCTCCAGTTACATTATGCCATTATTATCTGCTTATAACATTCCACTGTTGCCTGATATTGATAAAATAACAAATAAAAAAATGGCCAAATTAGACCCAAATATTTCTGAGTGCAGCTGTGACGTGTCAGAGGAGATCTGGTCCTCCCGACTGAATCTGGTTTCTCCCAAGGTTTTTCTCTCCACAGAGAGAAATTTCTCTTTTGAGTTTGGGTTCCTCTCGACAGGACTGTGTTAACCGGCTTGTTCAATTGAATCAATGAAGGTGTCTTAAAGAGAAATCACCAACCTGTACAGCAGATTAAATTAAAGAACCCTGATCAATCACTTGATCAATAATCTGTTCTCATTCACTTGCATTTCTCTCTCTCTCTCAGTTTTTAAAGATTGGTGTTATAAAACCTTGATTCAAGATGTCAGGGAAGTGACCTACACTCATAATCACATTAAACAGTTTTGAATCCGCATTTGGAATTTATTGTTTGAATGTTTTATCATTTCCTATAAAATCTCATCAGGTCCAGATGCTTTTTTGCTTTAAGGTTTTTGATTTTGTCTTCAAGTTCTTTTTCAATTCTTTTGAAGTGTAATGGGACTTTCTCTCTCTCTCTCACTCTCTCTCTCTCTCCCTCCCTAACTCACTCACTCACTCTCTCTATCTCTCTCTCTCTATCTCTCTCTCTCTCTCTCTCTCTCTCTCTTTCTCTCTCTCTCTCTCTCTCTCTCTATCTCTCTCTCTCTCTCTCACTCTCTCTCTCTCTCTCTCTCTCTCTCTCTCTGTCTCTGTCTCTGTCTCCCTCCCTAACTCACTCTCTCTATCTCTCTCTCTTTCTCTCTCTTCATCTCGTGTAGCTGTAAATATGTGCACTTCACTTGATTTAAAGAGCACTGTCTAGGGGCTACTTCAAGAGTAAGAGTGAATCTGTGTTTTTCTTGTTTTCCCCTGCTTATTATTTTTTTCACACTTCGGTGCTTTTTCTCTTTTTTCTCTTGTTTGTGAATGTTGTAACGTCTCATTTAGAGAGCAGAAGAACGGCTGCAGCATCACTTTCTCCCCTCTGGCACATATTTGCAATCTTAAGTCTTTATTTATTGCCTGTGTTTATAATATTAATGTTGTGTTTGTGTGACAGATTCTCCACCAGCACAAATCTATTTCACAAGCTACTTTAAATCGAATGCAAATCAAAATGAGTTGCTCTTGTTTTACTAAACCCGTCGAAACACTGCTGATGCATTTTCTGTGCTAAAACCACTTCAGATTCTCATTTCAGTGTCCCGTGGGGCCGGTGACTCAGTCTTTCTACAGAGTGAATTCAACAAATCCAACCACAGAATCTGGGATGGTGAAATATTGATACTCACAATCATCAAACATAATAAACACAAACATGAAGACATAGTTCACCCAAAAATAGAAATGATTCACTTCACCTTCGTGTCTAACCTGTGTGAGTTTTCGTGTTCTGGAGATAGACTCACATACAAACTTTGCAAAATAAGAATCAGTGTCTAGTTGGGTTGCTGTCATGTATGTGTGTTTATGGTGTGTTGTCTTGTCTTTTATTTTGTATCTAGTGGTTCTTGTTTCCACCATTTTGTAGTGGTGTCCAAAACCTTAGTGAACTACGCCATTCCGTACATTCGTTCACTCTTTTTGCCCCACAATGCACTCTGATTTTGAGATGTACAGTCGCTCACTCATTATTTCCCGTGATACAACACATGACGACCGCTTGATTAGAATCAGCTGGAGGACACGACCGTTAATGACTCAGATGCACAATTATACACTTGTGTTTGTTCTTGTTGACCTCTTCCACTTTTAAAGAATTATCAGATTAAATGAATGTGATAAACAGTTGGGTTTTTTTTAAATATATGAATTAATTTGATTAAACCTGATAAATAAGAATCCCAGCAAATAAATGTGACTGTTGTTTTGTTCTCTTTTCTGTTAAACTAATACAATAAACGTGACCAATCAAGTGAAAATAAATTTGAGTATTTTATAAAACAATCCAGAAAGCCACACAGGTGTAATATCAACTAATCGTTGTGTTTATGAAGAACGTCTGCAACAGCTCTGTCTGTCTGACACAGGCTACACATGTCAGTGTCCAAATTCTTCACTCATTTTCATTCACTTCTTCCCATATCGTGGACTCAAATGTCATTGGCTATATAGGGAACAGTGAAGGAGTGAACGAGGGAACGCTTTAAGACACAACACAAGTGTTTCCAGAGTTTTTTACCAAATGACATGCTATACACTGTACACTACAAGTGCACTTCCTTCTGAGATATTTTGATATGACCGCACTTGCTCACACTATTTACACTTCAAAATATTTATACTATAAACTGCCATAAAATAAGTGCGCGATTTGGCACGCACCTCGTGTACTTCTTGTTTCTGTGCTTTCAGTGTCGGTGACTGTCTACAGGTTTGTGATTGTTTCAGTTCAGTCATGTGTTTATTAATGTCTGTACATAGTCTCTTATTTACACATGTGTTGGTGTACAGCGATGTTTAAGTCATGTCACAGATTCTCAGTTAGATTGAAGGTGTGATACATGTAGTTTCAGCTCTACGTTTAGTGTCACTGTCCTGCCGGTTGATGAGATGTCAAAAGACTTTAGTGTGAGTCCAGTTTTTTGTGTTTGTCTTCCACGTGTCGTCCACTGTAAAGAATTTCTGAAAAAATTACAGCATTACTGGCAGCAGTTTGCCAATATCTTACTGTAGATTTACAATACATAATTTATTGGTAACAGTTTGTGTCATGGTTCCACTATCATGGTTCCACTATCATGTCATGTTTTATTCCTATCTCAAGTGGAGCCGTGGCATTCCCTGATGGTTTTATGTGGGAAAGACATAGTTCTTTCTCGTGTCTCGTCTTTGGCCCCGCCCCTCTCTCTTCTCGTCATCCTTTCCCTGAGTGCTAATCCCCAGCACCTGTTGCTCGTTATGATCCTCTGTTTGTTCCCCTATAAAGAGTTCTCATGTTTCTTTGTCTCGTTGCTCGTGCATTGTATGCTGTTCTTGTTCACGTATGCTTCATGCCCTCATCTTGCCTTGTTCCGGTCTCCATTGTCTAGTAAGTGTTAGTTTAGTGTTTGATTCCAGTGTTTTGTTGTTAAAGTTTATATTTCATCCTGTCCTGTTTTCCCCTCGTGGGTTTTGTTTTGCCTTTTGTCAGTCCTAGTGTTATTTGTTTAAATAAATCTGTTAACCCCTTCATTCCCCGTCTCTGCCTGCATTTGGGTTCTCACGCCATGTCTCAACTTGAGTTTCACGACAAGTTTGTCTAAAGAAACATGATCATTAACCATTAAGAAGTAGGACTGTGTAATTAATCGTAATCGTCAACTTCAGCTTTAAACAATTACAAAAACAAAATAATGGAGGTAAAACAATTATTATAACAATTATTGTGCCGCATTACATTTTGCATGGATCCACTCTCTTCTTGTGGTAGAAGTCCACCAGATTTTACATATCTATACATTTTATCTAACCGCGTATTATGCGCACCCCTTTTCTCGTGGTTCAGTGGTGCTTTTTTCAGTTGAATTCAGTGTTTAAAAGGCCGTTTTTTAAGTTTACTATGTCGTTCTTAAAGGTAATGAGTAATTGTGTTAAATAATCGGGATCTCATAATAGGCCAAAATAATCGTGATTATGATTTTAAAAAGTTAAAAAGTCTTTATCCTTATAGAAAAATACTATCAAATAACAGTCTCATGCAATGCATTCTGAGAACAAAAATTAGAAAAAAAGCAGAAAAAGGTTAATGTGGATTTCTGGTTCCCAACATGCTTTGCACGAGGCTGTTGTTTTGTTTCTTTAAAGAGAAAGACTTGTTAATGTTCATTTATCTTTGAACAAACCGTTGCGAATAATTTAGATAATATAAATCTACAGTAAGTTACTGGCAATGGCTGCATAGCTACAGAAAAAACAGTGTCCGACACAATCTAAACATGTTGATTCTTCTCTGACACTGCTCTCATAAAGCTCATATCAGTTTTGGAGCTGGACAGCATCCCTCTTTTATTTGTGTTGTATGGATGAGAATAGAACATTGTCAAAGCTTGTGTCTAGAATCTCAGATTCTCTGTGTCTGTTGAATATCACTGAAGCTTGTGTGTGTGGAATATGGAGCGATCCCGTTTACAGCTCAAGAACAAACACATTTCATATATCCATTGACCTTGTTTTGCTAGAAAGTTAATGTGCAGCTTCTTATAATAGATGCTGAGTGAAGTCTGTAGTCATGTCCTTAGACCTTCTACGATCATGAGATGGGTATAATATGGTCTGCTCCTTCATCTCAGCATCCTTCATTTCTTACCGCACGTGTAGAATTATGAACAGAAGATCAAAGAGAGACTCGTCCTGTCGGCCTTTGAGCTCGAACATGTATTTTTTTGTGATTTTGCATTACCTTCGAGGCAGGAATCTTGTGTTTTCACCTGCCTCACGGTCACGTTAATAATTTTATGAGTATTGACCATGTTTCATGATTCACAGAATGAAGTATTGCTCTGCGGCGTGAAGCGTGCTCTGTTTACGCTCGAGCAAAGAAGCTTTTCCCTGCTCATTTTTCAAGTGAAATTGATGCTCAGAAATTCGTGCAGCTCTAGCCTGGAGATGTTTCCGTCGGAACTGTGCGAGCGGTAATATGAAATAACGCCTGACGTGCCTTTGAGGAAATCTTTAAAAGGAAAATATGACTGAGACTCAGGTCCTCCCATCCTTTGAGCTGAAACACCACATTTGTTACAATCAACGTCCAGAACACCTGCTGGAGAGGTAAATGAACACATATTTCACTTTAACACACGTAACGGGCCTGAAACACACGTAAACATATGAGTAAATTCAGAGTAATTGGTGCGTAAAACAGACCTTCCCGAAAACTTTCATCCGAATTCACAAATACTTCATAGACGAAAGATTTTGTAGGAAAATGTGTGTGTGTGTTAATGAATTCCATTCGAAACAGGGCACGCTCATTTACAATTAGCATAATCCCGCCTATGAATTGCAGATACGCAAATTACGCATCTAGTGCTGGAATCCCCCACTTCATTCTCTGGTTTGGCACGTTATATTTCATAAATGCATGAGAGTCTAATAGGCTATATGCTTACCAATGAATGAATCTATTAAACTGTGTCGACCAAAGCGTTTTTAGACAGCTGAAATAATAACAGCTGGTGCTCTTCTGTAAACGAGCAGCTGGTGACACTTCAGAACGCTTTGGAGGCACTGCGCGTTATTCCGGAGATGAGTTGGTTACTGTGATCAAGAATATCCGTAACAGTTAGCCTATCATTTACAAATATCTTATTTCGAACCATATTACTTTATGAAAATTTAAATACCATTACTATTAACTTGTCTATTGCTGTGTGTGTTTGTTGATAAATGTTTGTCCCGCCTCTTCTCCACTGTGATTGGACGGCTATGTAGAACAGGACAATGACGAGCTCTTTGTTTTAACCAAAGTTTTTTTTTTTTAAAGATCAAAGACAGGGTAAAAAACATGGATAATGCATCATGACGGAGTGTCATCAGTTTGTCTAAAAGAATATAACGTTACGTGCGGTTTAAGGGATTTACGCGTGGTTTGGAGCAGGTAAGCATTTCTTTCGTACCAACTAACATCTTGAAAATACCAACATTTTCATGAATTCCAAAATTTACGTCGAACCCACTTTACAAACGATTTACACAAAACATCTTTCTGCTCGTGTTTCTTGAATGAGACCCATCGTGTGTATCTGTGACACTTTACATGTTGTACTGTATAAAGCAACACTGAGTCATTTAAATTGAATTGTTTTGTTTTTATTTATTATTTGGTCTGGAAAGGTTACAGCTATCTGGATAACCACATGAAGACACAATCCCATAATTTACACACTATGAACTAGAAATATGTGTTTGTTATGACAGAATTCAGTATGGACCCTTTAAACAGTCTTTGTGTGGTCACATATCAACATACACAACACCATGTTTACCTTTTACATTTCTATTATAACCGTTACATCCAGAAGGAAAAATACCGGTTGTAATATGATGCACATTGTTTTCTGACACAGGTTGTAATTCTGTGCACGCGTCTCTCTCTGAAGTTTCTCATTATTGAGACGTGGGGGTTTTAATGATGTTAAAGTTGACACAATAACCAGCTCTTGTTATTTTGTTTCTCATGTCGGCAGAATGACATGATACGCTCTTGAATTTCCGCGCATGTTCGTTTGACTGCTGTTTGCCCTTTTTAATGAAACACCGGCTCGGTGGACTTTCATCATTATTAAACGTTCAATGATAAAGTCAAAGAAATCACATTGAAATGAAGCAAACGTTCTTTTCAGAAGCCCTCAAACCAAACAACATTACCAAACATTATATGCATGAGAATCCTCTGAGCCGTGGCCATGACACAAAAAGCCTCTGAGAATATCTTTGAGCTTCATTCATTCAGGTTTTGAGTTAAAGATAAAGCCTCAGGCAGCATCTCTGGGTCAAGAAGATGTTTGTGTTTCTCTTTAGCGTTGAAGCCCAGAAGCTCCATCAAAGAGCACCTGTGGTCATGTGTTTCCACACTCACCTCTGACTGGATGGGATGAACAAGCGTGTCATGAGATCTATGCGAGCTTATCGAAGTGAGGCAGATCTACATACTTGTGTTTAAATAAGTTTATTTCAAGCTTTTGTTCTGGGTCCATTTCAGGCTCCAGTGAACACGTCAACTGAACAAAAGGTGCTAGATGAACAATTGTCATGCGCTTAAGATATCCGCCTCTTTCAGCCAATCACAAAACATCACAGAATTTATACTCGCATCACCTTGTCCTGTAGATGCTTTAACACTATAAGTGGAATTTGATTAGGATAATGCAGTCAGAGAGTAAAATAAAAATGTGAGAATAAAGTCATAATATTTTGAGAATAAAGTCCAAAATCTAAGTTAAAATAAGTGTAATTTTGACTTCATTACACTTTTTTTTAAAGAAATTTTTTTGTTGGTTCATCTTATAAAATAAGCTAAAAAATTACCTGGTTGTGTACATTTTTGAGTCAATTAAACTTAAAAATAATAGTTAACTTTTAAAGGCAACCAGGTTAGTTTTTTACTTATTTTTTTAGTTGATCCAACCTAGTTTAAAAGAGTTGAATTGATTTGGAGGAGGAAACAGGACGTAAAAGTAAGGACATTTTGACAGAATTCACTTTTCTACAGATATTTCTTAATCATTCTGTCATTCATTCTTTCCATAGTTGATGTGTAGTTGCGGTGTAACTTGTGTACAGTTGTGTTGTACATTTAGGTTTTTGTTTGTGTTTACTCTGATTCTCTGGTCTCAGTTGATAAAGGTGAAATATGTCTCACATCAGCTCTTTGATGTCTGATTGCACGTTTTCAATGTTTGGCTCAAGAGAGCAAGACTTTCTGAACGATCAATAGTCAATATTATCTTATCAGAGCGGATCTGTGCTGATGCTTTTTCTGATTTTGATCTAAAGTTCTGCTGACCTTGGCCATCTTTTCGAGAGAAATCCAATGAAGGATTCAGAGAGATTAAGAGATCAATATCCTGATCATACAGGGAGATAAATCACATCTCTCTTACTGCACATATACAGTAGATGTTGTGATTTATGACAGAACAGCGTCCTGGGCGTTCAGTGTCTGTCAGACTGTATTCTCTGATTTATTCAAATGGTCCTGAACTGTAACTGTACTGGATTATATTCATATCACATGAAGCGATCAAGGTCAGTGACCTCATCCACCAGACGCCTTTAACTAAACAAAATTATGATAAACAATCACAACAACAGTCATTTATCTACTCCAAGTTAGTTTTTTTGCAATGTTAGAAAACATCAGCTCAAACCCAAAAACACAAACATTTCTGGCTAGAGAACTTCTTAAATACATTGAAAACACTTAAAACTCTTATTTGAATAATGTTATTTCACTTCTTTTAAATTAGCTCAGTTAAGTGATAATCATGTTTAAAAATTAGTGGTGGGCATAGATTTTTTATTTTTAATCTAGATTAAAATGGCTCATTTGAATTCTGCCGAAGGCATTCAGAATATGTGTGCTACCCAAATAATGACTAAAAGTAAGTCTTTGAGAACGGGTTTCTCAAGCCAGGTGGCGCATTAGACCAGTTTCCATTGGGTAGCTTCTTAAAAATAAATTTTCCCTGAAGCAAACCCTTCATAGCTGCATCCATGTTAGCACGTCACGTTTGATGTGGTCATTTCACAGTAACGTTATGTTGTGTTCAGACCAAACGCGAATGGTGCGTCAAGCGCGAGCGATTTATATGTTAAGTCAATGCAAAGAGGCGATAGACCTACTTGCGACGCGAATGAAGCCCTGGTTATGAGATGATGAGGCGGCGCGAATGACGCGAATGAAGCCCTGGTTATGAGATGATGAGGCGGCGCGAATGACGCGAATGAAGCCCTGGTTATGAGATGATGAGGCGGCGCGAATAAGCGGATCACGCGAGTTGTAAACTCTCGTTCTCGCCCCCTACAGTGCAATTACTCTAGGTATACATCCCCGCTAAAATATCAAGGTGAAAGTCATCATAGCTTGCGTAGTATAGACCCTGCTCCCAACCCAACTTTGAGAATAGATTAACGGCGACATTTTTTTTATCGCGTGATAAGAGTCTCACGTTAACGCAGCGCGTTAACGCCGTTAAGGGCCCACCACTATTAAAAATGTTCATGAAGTAAGTCAGAAGAAATCTTTGAGCAACTAAATGTATGTACTTTGTAAATAAGTAAACATTAACATACAACATAAAAAATCGTTCTGCAGCATTTATTCATCTTAGTTTTTCTTCATTTCAGCAGGTACTAAAATATTAAAGGGGAACTCCGGCCAAAAATGAAAATTACTCATGCTCAATTATTTTAATGTGTATGATCTTTGGAAGCATTCAGACTCCTTCAGAGAGGATCAGGGCAACCAAACACACGAGACACATGACAGTACATCCGGTGCAGAGCACAAGAGTGGAGCTGTGCAGAGAGAATTTTCGCTCGCCGCTCACGTGGTTGTTCGCCTCCACCGCTCAAAGTTGCCCCAGACCGCTCCGCTCACCTACAATTTCATCCCGCTCTGGTGAAATCACTCCACACTCGCTCAGATTTAAAAAGAACTCACAGCAACATCAATCAAAAAAGAACGTATATTTATTTCAGACAAACACAACAGCAAATTCTGGGCTGATTTGTGCATGCCCTAGACTTGTGGTGTGAGCGGTATCGAAGTGGAACCGGAGCGAGACAGAGCGATTGCTCCGCCATTTGGATAAAAACCCGCTCCGCTCACATGCTCTGATCCGGTGTCAGCATCGCTCCACGCATGCGTGATCTGACCAGACAGGCTTTTTTGAACATGGATGCGTGTCATGTGGCGGGAACACGTGCTGGACACCAACCCTCAAATCAGGACCTTTTATAACATAGTCATTAGTTATGTTTGTTTGCGCACAAGAAATATCCTCATTGCATTATATTAATAAATACTGACTATTTTACAATGTCTTTACGTACTTTTAGCGCTTTGAAGTTTGGTTGCGTTGCAATCTAAGGAGGAGTCAGGAGGCTTCCAAAACGACCTTCATTTGCGTTTTTTGGGGGAAAACAGAGGTCCTAAAGATGTTAAACTACTTGATTACCATTAAGTGGATCTTGTTACGTTAGTTTAAACATAAAGTAACATGAACAATTCCGTCTGTAATGTTAACAATTGAGACCTTATTGTAAAGTTTTAGCGACATTTGGCAACACTTCAGTATAGAGGGCAATTCTCACTATTAACTAGCTGTTATTATCATGCCTGGTATTGGCATATTGGCTGTTTATTAGTAGTTATAAAGCACATATTCTGCATGACCATACTCTACATCCCTGATCCTACCTAAGACCGTAACCTAACAACTACATTACTGACTATTAATAAGACACAAATGAAGAGATAATTGGGGAAAAAGTCATCGTAAATGATTTGTTAATAGTGAGAATTGCCCCCATACTGAAATGTGAGCCAATATTTCAATGTTCCTTAACATGCAGTGTGTTATCAGGATTTAATGAGGTCATAAAATCATTGTAACACACTGTTACATCACCAAATGTACCAGTTTATAATCCTAACTGTGGATTGTTTGCCGCTGCCAGGCAACAGTGTGCATCTCAGTCTGCTCGTAAGGGGCCAGATTCACAAATCATTCTTAAGAAGGAAATTCTTCTTAATTGAAATCTTTCTTCTTAAATTCTAATTTACGAATATGTAACGAATGTTACGGCTCTCGTTCCCACAGACTGAAGAGATCTGGATCTGGATCTCTAGAGGTCTATTTATATGGGTCTCAAAGTGTCTGATGTCTGACATTCCTGACACCTAAACACCCATCAAATCCTCAAAATATGAATTTAAATTCCAAATAGGTCCTTGTCAAAAGGCCTCAGGGGTGTAAAAATGGCACCGGTCGACTCTGAGTTCACCTCTGAATGTCTCCATTCTGTTGAGATGACAGGAAAATCCTTCTCATGAGAGATGAATGTGTCAAAGATATAAATGTAAAAATGATATGTCAAAATGGCATCTGTCTGACGTTTGAAATCATTCATTCACTGTTTCCGTCATCATTAACTCACCGGTTCAAGAATGTTAAACCCTCTAAAGCTTTCAAGCTGATGTAAAATCCCTCTACAGATGCTTCAATAATAATAATAACGTATATATTGTGGCGTTTCATTTGAGCGGTTTAAATGAAACTTGAAGTTTTCGATCCGGCCGAGAGAAAACTGAGGCGCATATAAAGTATTGTGAAGATGTTTACAACCCAAAGTTCAGTCAGAGCGCTCTCAAGAAATGAAGGTCCAATTTTGAAGTGAAATCTAAAATAAATGGAACACAAAAGGTCAGCGTTGTCATGGATTCAATTATTTGAGAGAAGTTTATGGAGGCGAGTGTAGAGATGTGCCCGTGTTTTAAATTCTCTTCCATGGACACAATAAAGCAAAGCGATAGGCCGAGCCGCTGCTCTCCTCCAAATCCTGATTTTCATCAAATTTTTCTGGAGATGTGACTTGAAAGATACACCGAGAAAGTTTATTTAGTGCCGCTCGCTGCCGCATATTACATTTTCTCCAGAGCGGCGGTTCTCCATTGATTTCTGTCTGAACTGAGTTCAACTAGAACCTCTCACATCAGCAGCGTTTACACGTGTGCAGGACATCGCCACATAGACAAATAAACAACAAATCCATACATCGATACATTATAAAGCTTTCTACTCTATTTATAACGTCCATTTTGTGCAGAAATATCTGAATCATCCAGACTGACTGAAGTTGTGTTCCATCATACGTGATGTGTGAGTGAGTGTTTGTTTCAGTACTGTGATCATGTATTTGTTGGTCTTGTGCTGGAATCTTCTTAGTTTCATTAGATTAAATATTTAATGTTATTTATGTCTACAATATCATCTGTGACAGATTTGAGCAGATATTTTTATACATGCCACAGCACATTATGTACAAACATGTATATGCAGAATAAAGTGATGAATTTACATTGAATCTTAAGAGTTAGACACTCGATATCATCTGACGATCATCTTGCAATTTTTGTACACTAAAAAAATCTGTTGATTAACATTAAAAGTGACGTACCCCCCTTTGCACATAATAAAGTTTGTCCAATGTACATATAATAAACAAAGATGTATTTGATTTAAAGTTATCAGATATTTTTGTTAATGTGCCAGAAAATGGTTGTTTTTCTTTAACAAGAATATTTTAAGTCAACAGAAATTCAGATTTATAGACTTACCTACTGTACCAGAGTTAAGGCAACACTGACTCTTGGTGACCACCAAAATGTACCAAACTCCTCAAGAGCTAAATGATCTGTAAACACAAACAAGTGTTTCTCTTTACTCAAAAACACAAAACAACACCTTATTGAGAAAATGACTTTCCAAATCCAGTAATTCACAAAGCATGATGGGAAATGGAAATCGAGTTCTAATAATTATCCAGTACGTGAACACAACACAAATCATTTATGTAGCCCCAACTTGCACGAATGAAGTAAGATAACTGAGTATGATGAAGACATGCTTTATGATTTAAACACAACTTTGTGTCTTGACTCATGTTCCTGTAAAAGGTCTTTAGGACACTTTTAAAGTTGTTTGCATGATTAACAGTTCATTCAGAAAGTCAAGAGCAGGTCTTATTTCTTGAAGAAAAGTCTGATGTTTAACCAAAACAAGTTTTTCTCGGTTTGTTCCACATTACAGTAGATTGGAGAAGAGTTTGTGAGATGATCTGCAGAATATTCATGCTCACACAATCATTTATTCTTCACTGTAATGTAGTGTAACGTCTCCTCTGGCCGCGTGTGACTCAACCCGGCTGGAGTATTTTAATTGGCTCTTGCCTCGCGGGTGTTCCAGCCGTCATTAAAACACACACACACACACAGTATGAATGAGAGTTTGTGTGTGAACTGGTGTTTGGGGCTAGAATCTGTGTGTGTAATTGTGTTTCAGTACGACTATTGCTCCTAACCCTTTACTGTTAACTAAATAAAAGGAGAATATTGTAGTTATTACACATGCAAAACTTAACAGATATTTTGAAACTTTTTACAACTTTTTTCCTTTTGTATCGCACTTCTCATCACTAAGAGCAATCATTTATTCTTTCAGATGGAAATGTCTGTAAGCTCATGAAGTGTTTATGTCATGTCATGTAAACTGAACAGGTGATGATTCTGTATGTGTGTTCTAGCAGCACACACGTCAGAAGAAAGAGAACATCATCACACCGTATGAAGACCCAGAGCACATGTTTGTGTACTGGTGTTGTGAAGAGAGACGTGCTCTCGTCAGGTGTTCTTTCATTACCTGTCATGAGCTCATTCAAAGAGGAACATAAAACAGTTTGGACATCATCATGTTGCTTAGTAACAGCACAAAGAGGACATTATCATATTCATGTCCTTCACGTGCCTCTTCATTAAGACACAAACTTTGATTCACACACACACACACATCGGTGTTTTAAATGTCAGTAAAAGTAACATGTGACTGTACAGGACTCCTGTCATTGAGAATTTCTGATGCTTACAAAATTCTGACAGAAAATGAGTTGTCTTACAGAATCTATCAACAGTCTTTAAACTCAAGAAACTTACAAGAGGCGTTCTTCAATATGATTTACTGAAATGATTCAAAACAAATCAAATCAAGCTTTAGAATAAGACCAAACAACCACTGATGTGTCTTTTCTTTAATTTCTTTAATTTGCATATTATATAAAAAATATTTTTTTACATAAACGTACCTATTTCTTATATATTCTTTTGTAAAACAAGACTAAATATCTTTAAGAACTTTCAAATATTTGAAATAAAAAGCAAGAGAAAAAATGCTTAGGTGTTGCCGTGCTGATGCCAGTCTCTTCTAGCTCGTTTTGAATCTCAAAAATCTAAGTGTTTTAATTCAGACTAAAGTAAAGTTTAACTCAAAATGTTTTACGTGTAGATTAGTCTCGTCTAGAAATGAGAATAGTGTCTTTAAATCAAAAAGGTTTCATTCAGTCAGATGAACAGGTGTAGGTGTGTTTCTCCCACAGTCCCCCTCAAACTCACATCAGATGTGATATTCAGTGGCATTTGAAGTTCTCTGTTCTGCACTTATAAAGTGAATTTGAACGTTTCAGTATATCAGATCTGTGTAAATGCATTTATTCATTCACGTATGGGAGTCTCTCCGTCCTGTAATTGCTGTGATTTGAATGCTTTTGGGTGTTCGAGTCTTTGTAATTATGACACGCAGGCTTTAATTTCATGTGTGTACGATCCTTTCGTTGAAAGAAGATATTGGTCATAATGAGAGTCTTTGGCATGTGAAGAGGTTTGGTGAAATCGCAGAAATCACAGACATTATCTCACTTTCTCTTTCAGGAGAGTCGTTTCACTGATGTTTTATATTGAGCTGTAATTACAGCAGAACGAGATGTTCCTTCATTCACTTACACACGTTTGGAACTAAAGCACTCCATCGACTGCGGAGATTTAAAGACACACGAGGCCTGTCAGGATCATATCAAAGTTTTCATTCTTTTTTTATTTCCACATTTCAAAATAATAGAAGCTAACACAACTATCAAATAAATCTGATGAAATTATTGGCCTGACCTCCAGTTAACTTCCGGTTTGTGTTTGACTTCTACTTATATGACTATTTATATTTAATTTAATTCATTTAAATATTCAGTTTGTATTATTATTTTACTGTATAATACTTGTATTTGATAAATGATTTGTTGAATTTTGTTGTCTGTTCATTCAATTAAACAAACAATTTGTTGATTGAGTCCTGCAGTTCCGTGGCATTTAAAGAAAGAATACGGTACACTGACATCTAGCTGTTGAGCTTGGTATCGCAGTCTAAATTCAAAATATTAGAGAAAAAAGTTTAGCCAAGTAACGCTTCTTCTAGGTTTCTTTTGATTGTTATCAGAAATAATCTACAGGCGCTCTAGTGTTTGTGAATGTGTACCTGAAGTTAACGTTACGTTTATGTTATTCCAATGAAACCGTCTATATCAGGCATCTCAAACTCAGTTTCTGGAGGGCCGCAGCTCTGCACAGTTTAGCTCCGACCAGCTCTAAAGCATACCTGCTTGGAAGTTTCTAGTAATCCTGAAGATGTTGATAAGCTGAATCAGGTGTGTTGGATTAGGGTTAGAGCTAAACTGTGCGGATCTGCGGCCCTCCAGGAACTGAGTTTGAGAACCCTGCTCTATACAGTGATAAAAGCATCTAAAATATATCAGTGTTTTTATATTCTAGCATTTAGGGTTAGGGTTGAGAAGCTTTTCTCTTCATTGTTTGTTCCAAATAATTCAAAATGTATTTTTGAACTAAATTTCTCAAGAAAGAAATGATTAAATGTTGGCACAATGATACATTAACAAAGTACGTACAAACAATCAGAAGATTGTTAAGATCATGACCAACATTTCAGTCAAGTAAACTTTTGAATACTGTACTGTACTGTTCCGCATCAAGAAAACGATGTTGATTCTTATTCTGTTCTGTTTTCTCATGACACATATTGTGTGATGACAGAACATTTCTATTTTCCAGAGAACTCTTATCACTGTAGTGTTTGGTACAGTTTGCAAATGTACACATGAAAGATGTGTGTGTGTGTGTGTTTGTGAAGGATAAATACTATATTGTCATCATCGACAGAAGAGAGTTTAGAGTCACAGACACAGTGATGTCAGATAAGAACTCATCTGATGTGATTTCACAGTGAATGCAGAGAGACAGACGAGAGTTCTGCGCTGGAGCAGCAGCGTCTCACAGGAGAGATATCTCTAGAACTCGGACCAGGTGCACAGCTCGCTCTCATTACTCACCACAGACCCCACCATCAGCGGCCCCCCGGCCCACAGGCCCTTCTGCTGAGGCTGTAATTGATTCCTGTGAATGTTACATAAGATCCTGTGGAGCGTCTCTCTGGGTTCAGACCATTACAGGTTAACATGGATCATGAACTCCTTAACTCACACACACACACTTACTCACACATACACCATACACACTCACACACACACACACACACACACACACACACACACACACCTACTCACACTCACACACACACATACACCACACTCACACACACACACACCTACTCACACACACGCACTTACTCACACATACACCATACACACTCACACACACACACACACACACACACACCTACTCACACACTCACTCACACACACACACACTCACACACACACACACACACACACCTACTCACACTCACACACACACATACACCACACTCACACACACACACACCTACTCACACACACGCACTTACTCACACATACACCATACACACTCACACACACACACACACCTACTCACACACTCACTCACACACACAAACACTCACACACACACACACACACACACACCTACTCACACTCACACACACACACACCTACTCACACACACGCACTTACTCACACATACACCATACACACTCACACACACACACACACACCTACTCACACTCACACACACACATACACCACACTCACACACACACACACATACTCACACACACGCACTTACTCACACATACACCATACACACACACACACACACACCTACTCACACTCACACACACACACACACACACCTA
This sequence comes from Triplophysa tibetana, assembly GCA_008369825.1. Taxonomy (NCBI): domain Eukaryota; kingdom Metazoa; phylum Chordata; class Actinopteri; order Cypriniformes; family Nemacheilidae; genus Triplophysa; species Triplophysa tibetana. The sequence continues at coordinate 527,631 of CM017901.1, read as the reverse complement.
CTCACACTCACACACACACACCTACTCACACTCACACACACACATACACCACACTCACACACACACACAGCTACTCACACACACGCACTTACTCACACATACACCATACACACACGCACTTACTCACACACATACATACACCACACTCACACACACACACACCTACTCACACTCTCACTCACACACACATACACCATACACACACACACACACACACACACACCTACTCACACTCACACACACACATACACCATACACACTCACACACACACACACACCTACTCAAACTCTCACTCACACACACATACACCATACACACACGCACTTACTCACACACACACATACACCACACTCACACACACACCTACTCACACTCACACACACACACACACATACACCACACTCACACACACACCTACTCACACTCACACACACACACACATACACCATACACACACACACACACACACCTACTCACACTCACACACACACACATACACCATACACACTCACACACACACACACCTACTCACACTCTCACTCTCACTCACACACACATACACCATACACACACACACACACACACACCTACTCACACTCTCACACATACACCATACACACTCACACACACACACACACCAATCACACTCACACTCACACACACATACACCATACACACACGCGCACTTACATGCACACACACACACACACACTCACACACACATACACCATACACACACACACCATACACACTCACACACCTACTCACACTCTCACTCACTCACTCACTCACTCACTCACACACACACACCTACTCACACTCTCACACACACCCGGGAGACTGCATTTATTTATTTATTTAGAAATTATATATTATTTATTAGTATGATCTTACTCGTTGTATAAATACAATGCACTGTGCTGTGTTTTACCTTTTCTGTTTTTCCTGTTTGCCCTGTAAAGCTGCTTTGAAACAATACACATTGTGAAAAGCGCTATATAAATAAACTTGAATTGAAATTGAACATACACCATACACACACACACACACCTACTCACACTCTCACTCACACAAACATACACCATACACACACACACACACCTACTCAAACTCTCACTCACACACACATACACCATACACACTCACACACACACCTACTCACACTCTCACTCACACACACATACACCATACACACTCACACACACACCTACTCACACTCTCACTCACACACACATACACCATACACACACACACACACCTACTCACACTCTCACTCACACAAACATACACCATACACACACACACACACCTACTCAAACTCTCACTCACACACACATACACCATACACACTCACACACACACCTACTCACACTCTCACTCACACACACATACACCATACACACTCACACACACACCTACTCACACTCTCACACACACACACACGCACACACACACACTCACACACACACCTACTCACACTCTCACTCACACAAACATACACCATACACACACACACACACCTACTCACACTCTCACTCACACAAACATACACCATACACACACACACACACCTACTCAAACTCTCACTCACACACACATACACCATACACACTCACACACACACCTACTCACACTCTCACTCACACACACATACACCATACACACTCACACACACACCTACTCACACTCTCACACACACATACACCATACACACACACGCGCACTTACATGCACACACACACACTCACACACACGCACACACACACACTCACACATACACCATACACATATGCACACACACACTCCCCCAGACACTCACCCACACACAAACATAGGCACACTAAAACACATGCATGCACAGTCACACACACACACACTCAGTTCTCTCAGTTCACACACATTAACTGCCTCATTCATTCGTCCAGGTACACATTAATGACCAATCAGAATTTAAGAGGGGCGGGACCATCGGTGTAAAGTAAATACTGTGAGTTTATCATTCAAGTAACAGTGAGTTTGAATCTCATATCAGTCACGACACATGTTACAGTAGAACAGATGTCAGAGATTATAATAATTCTATTCAGTGCCTCTGTTTATATTTGTCTTTAAATACTCATTCTTGATTTATTTTTCATCTCCTATAGTCTCACAAAATAACCATGAACAACCCCCGTATGACAGAAGCAAAATAAAGCCATACAGAAAGAAGATAACCTTCTCTTTATATTGTTGCTTTTTCTCATGCACTCAGATCCTGATGTTTGTTGTGAAAATGTTTTGTCCTGTAGGCACCTCAGAAGAACTGCCACTCAAAACTGAACGTCATGCAGAAAAAGATTTGATGGATTTTGTGTACAAAATGACGCAAGTAGACTGAGAATGAGATGTCCACCAGTTCTTCAGCATCTCTCTATTCTATGAGCCAGTTCTTCAGCATCTCTCTATTCTATGGACCAGTTCTTCAGCATCTCTCTATTCTATGAGCCAGTTCTTCAGCATCTCTCTATTCTATGGACCAGTTCTTCAGCATCTCTCTATTCTATGGACCAGTTCTTCAGCATCTCTCTATTCTATGGACCAGCTCTTCAGCATCTCTCTATTCTATGAGCCAGTTCTTCAGCATCTCTCTATTCTATGAGCCAGTTCTTCAGCATCTCTCTATTCTATGGACCAGTTCTTCAGCATCTCTCTATTCTATGAGCCAGTTCTTCAGCATCTCTCTATTCTATGAGCCAGTTCTTCAGCATCTCTCTATTCTATGGACCAGTTCTTCAGCATCTCTCTATTCTATGGACCAGTTCTTCAGCATCTCTCTATTCTATGGACCAGTTCTTCAGCATCTCTCTATTCTATGGACCAGTTCTTCAGCATTTCTCCATTCTATGGACCAGTTCTTCAGCATCTCTCTATTCTATGGACCAGCTCTTCAGCATCTCTCTATTCTATGGACCAGTTCTTCAGCATTTCTCCATTCTATGGACCAGTTCTTCAGCATCTCTCTATTCTATGGACCAGCTCTTCAGCATCTCTCTATTCTATGGACCAGTTCTTCAGCATCTCTCTATTCTATGGACCAGCTCTTCAGCATCTCTCTATTCTATGGACCAGTTCTTTAGCATCTCTCTATTCTATGGACCAGTTCTTCAGCATCTCTCTATTCTATGGACCAGTTCTTCAGCATTTCTCCATTCTATGGACCAGTTCTTCAGCATCTCTCTATTCTATGGACCAGCTCTTCAGCATCTCTCTATTCTATGGACCAGTTCTTTAGCATCTCTCTATTCTATGGACCAGTTCTTCAGCATCTCTCTATTCTATGGACCAGTTCTTCAGCATCTCTCTATTCTATGGACCAGTTCTTCAGCATCTCTCTATTCTATGGACCAGTTCTTCAGCATCTCTCTATTCTATGGACCAGTTCTTCAGCATCTCTCTATTCTATGGACCAGCTCTTCAGCATCTCTCTATTCTATGGACCAGTTCTTCAGCATCTCTCTATTCTATGGACCAGTTCTTCAGCATCTCTCTATTCTATGGACCAGTTCTTCAGCATCTCTCTATTCTATGGACCAGTTCTTCAGCATCTCTCTATTCTATGGACCAGTTCTTCAGCATCTCTCTATTCTATGGACCAGCTCTTCAGCATCTCTCTATTCTATGAGCCAGTTCTTCAGCATCTCTCTATTCTATGGACCAGTTCTTCAGCATCTCTCTATTCTATGGACCAGTTCTTCAGCATCTCTCTATTCTATGGACCAGCTCTTCAGCATCTCTCTATTCTATGAGCCAGTTCTTCAGCATCTCTCTATTCTATGGACCAGTTCTTCAGCATCTCTCTATTCTATGGACCAGTTCTTCAGCATCTCTCTATTCTATGGACCAGTTCTTCAGCATCTCTCTATTCTATGGACCAGCTCTTCAGCATCTCTCTATTCTATGGACCAGCTCTTCAGCATCTCTCTATTCTATGAGCCAGTTCTTCAGCATCTCTCTATTCTATGGACCAGTTCTTCAGCATCTCTCTATTCTATGGACCAGCTCTTCAGCATCTCTCTATTCTATGGACCAGCTCTTCAGCATCTCTCTATTCTATGGACCAGTTCTTTAGCATCTCTCTATTCTATGGACCAGTTCTTCAGCATCTCTCTATTCTATGGACCAGTTCTTCAGCATCTCTCTATTCTATGGACCAGTTCTTCAGCATCTCTCTATTCTATGGACCAGCTCTTCAGCATCTCTCTATTCTATGGACCAGTTCTTTAGCATCTCTCTATTCTATGGACCAGTTCTTCAGCATCTCTCTATTCTATGGACCAGCTCTTCAGCATCTCTCTATTCTATGGACCAGTTCTTTAGCATCTCTCTATTCTATGGACCAGTTCTTCAGCATCTCTCTATTCTATGGACCAGTTCTTCAGCATCTCTCTATTCTATGGACCAGCTCTTCAGCATCTCTCTATTCTATGAGCCAGTTCTTCAGCATCTCTCTATTCTATGGACCAGTTCTTCAGCATCTCTCTATTCTATGGACCAGTTCTTCAGCATCTCTCTATTCTATGGACCAGTTCTTCAGCATCTCTCTATTCTATGGACCAGCTCTTCAGCATCTCTCTATTCTATGGACCAGCTCTTCAGCATCTCTCTATTCTATGAGCCAGTTCTTCGGCATCTCTCTATTCTATGGACCAGTTCTTCAGCATCTCTCTATTCTATGGACCAGCTCTTCAGCATCTCTCTATTCTATGAGCCAGTTCTTCAGCATCTCTCTATTCTATGGACCAGCTCTTCAGCATCTCTCTATTCTATGAGCCAGTTCTTCAGCATCTCTCTATTCTATGGACCAGTTCTTCAGCATCTCTCTATTCTATGGACCAGTTCTTCACGGCAAAAGTTTCTTTACAGGACCATCCATCCATCCATCCATCTTCTTCTGCTTATCCTGGGCCGGGTCGCGGGGGCAGCAGTCTAAGCAGGAATGCCCAGACTTCCCTCTCCCTAGACACTTCCTCCAGCTCTTCCAGAGGGACACCGGGGGAAGCCGGGAGACATAGTCCTAGGTCTTCCCCGGGGTCTCCTCCCAGCGGGACATGCCCTGAACACCTTCTCAGGAAGGCGTCCGGGGGGCATCCGGAAAAGATGCCCAAGCCACCGCAGCTGGCCCCTCTCGATGTGGAGGAGCAGCGGATCTACTCTGAGCTCCTCCTGAGTGACCGAGCTTCTCACCCTATCTCTAAGGGATCGCCCAGCCACCCTGCGGAGAAAGCTCATTTCGGCCGCCTGTATACGGGATCTTGTCCATTCGGTCATGACCAACAGCTCATGACCATAGGTGAGAGTAGCAGCGTAGATTGACCGGTAAATCGAGAGCTTCGCCTTGCGGCTCAGCTCCTTCTTCACCACGACAGATCGGTACAGCGACCGCATCACTGCAGAAGCTGCACCGATCCGTCTGTCAATCTCCCGTTCCATCCTTCCTTCACTCATGAACAAGACCCCCAGATACTTGAACTCCTCCACTTGAGGCAGGAACTCTCCACCTACCTGAAGTGGGCAAGCCACCCTTTTCCGACTGAGAACCATGGCCTCAGATTTGGAGGTGCTGATTCTCATACCAGCCACTTCACACTCGGCTTCAAACCGTCCCAGTGCATGTTGAAGGTCCTGGTCTGATGGGGCCAGCACGACGATATCATCCGCAAAGAGCAGAGATGAAATCGTGTGGTCCCCAAACCCTCCGCCCTCCGGCCCCTGGCTGCACCTAGAAATTCTGTCCATAAAATTATGAACAGAACCGGCGACAAAGGGCGGCCCTGCTGGAGTCCAACATGCACCGGAAACAAGTCTGACTTTCTGCCAGCAATGCGAACCGAACTCCTGCTCCTGTCATACAGGGACCGGATAGCCCTTAGCAAAGGGTCCCTAATCCCATACTCCCGGAGCACCCTCCACAAGATGCCACGAGGGACACAGTCGAATGCCTTCCCCAAATCCACAAAATACATGTGGATTGGTTGGGCAAACTCCCATGAATCCTCCAGCACCTTGGAGAGGGTATAGAGCTGGTCCAGTGTTCCAGTGTTTTCCATGACCGGGACTGAAACCACACTGTTCCTCCTGAATCCGAGGTTCTACCATCGGTCGGATTCTTCTCTCCCGTACCCTTGCATAGACTTATCTCTCATAGACTCAGCCGGGGAGGCTGAGAAGTGTGATCCCCGATAGTTGGAGCACACCCTCCGGTCCCCCTTCTTAAAAAGAGGGACCTCCATCCTGGTCTGCCAGTCCAAGGGCACTGTCCCCGACCTCCACGCGGTGCCGCAGAGGCGTGTCAGCCAAGACAGCCCCACAACATCCAGAGACTTGAGGTACTCAGGGCGGATCTCGTCCACCCCAGGTACCCTGTCACCGAGGAGTTTCTGACTACTTCGGTGACTTTAGCCCGGGTGATGGAAGAGTCAGCCTCCGAGCCCTCAGCCTCTGCTTCCTCAATGGAAGACGTGACGGCGGGATTGAGGAGATCCTCGAAGAATTCCTTCCACCGCCCGATGATTTCCCCGGTCGAGGTCAACAACTGCCCCCCTCCACTGTAAACAGCGTTGGTAGGGCACTGCTTCCCCCTCCTGAGGCGCCGTATGGCTTGCCAGAATCTCTTCGAGGCAGACCGATAGTCCTTCTCCATGGCCTCACCGAACTCCTCCCAGGCCTGAGTTTTTGCCTTCCCAACCAACCGGGCTGCAGTCCGCTTGGCCTGTCTGTACCTGCCCCTCCTTGAACTGCCACCTTACCGTGTGGAGGGGTTTGAGTACCCGAAAGACCCTAGGAGCTATGTTGTCTGGGGCTATATGCCACGGGTAGGGTCTCCAAAGGCAAACAGGTCCTAGGCGACGGGTCAGACTAAGAGCAGTTCAAAAACCCTTATGACGACAAGAAATTCGAGGACCGTTACGTCGCCCGGCAGGGGGCCTCGACAACCCGACCCCTGGACGCGGAATCTAGCTCTAGGGACATGGAACGTCACCTCTCTGGTGGTGAAGGAGCCTGAGATTGTGCGTGAGGTTCAGAGATTCCGACTAGAGATAGTTGGGATCACCTCTACGCACAGCTTGGGCTCTGGAACCACACTCCTCGAGGGAGGATGGACTCTTCACCACTCTGGAGTTGCCCATGGTGAGAGGCGGCGGGCTGGTGTGGGTTTGCTTATAGACCCCCAGCTCAGCCGCCATGTGTTGAAGTTTACCACGGTGAACGAGAGGGTCGCTTCCCTGCGCTCCGGGTCGGGGGTAGGTCTCTCACTGTCGTGTGCGCCTATGGGCCAAACGGCAGTGTAGAGTACAAGGCCTTCATGGAGACTCTGGGAGGGTAGCTGGAAAGCGCTCTGACTGGGGACTCCGTCGTTCTGCTGGGGGACTTCAACGCCCACGTGGGCAACAACAGTGACACCTGGAGGGGCCTGATTGGGAGGAACGGCCCCCCTGATCTGAACCCGAGTGGTGTTCTTTTATTGGACTTCTGTGCTAGTTACAGCATGGCCATAACGAACACCATATTCAAGCATAAGGGTGTCCATCAGTGCACATGGCACCAGGACACCCTTGGCCGGAGGTCGATGATCGACTTTGTGGTCGTTTCCTCTGACCTCCGGCCGTATGTCTTGGACACTCGGGTGAAGAGAGAGGCGGAGCTGTCAACTGATCACCATCTGGTGGTGAGTTGGATCCGATGGCGGGGGAGGAAGCTGGACAGACTCGGCAGACCCAAACGTACTGTGAGGGTCTTTTGGGAACGTTTGGCCGAATCCCCTGTCGAGATCTTCAACTTCCACCTCCGGCAGACTTTCGACCAGACCTGGGATATTGAGTCCGAGTGGACCATGTTCTCCACCTCCATTGTCAACGTGGCCACTCGGAGCTGTGGCCGTAAGGTCCCCGGTGCCTGTCAAGGCGGCAATCCCCGGACATGGTGGTGGACACCGGGAGTAAGGGATGCCGTCAAGCTAAAGAAGGAGTCCTATCGGGCCTGGCTGGCTTGTGGGATTCCCGAGGCAGCTTTACAGAACATTCCACTGAAAGGTCCTTTGAGGATCCCTCGTTCTTTTTCCCGACACCTTTATGTTTTTAAGAGAGTAACGAAACAGGAAGAAATAAAATCAATCTGCAAACTCATTTAAAGCAGATTAACTATAGATGAAGTTCTTTTAAGCGTAATGGAAACTAAGTATGGTCAGATGATAATCGTTTTACTTCCCGGGCGTCGCTCGAGGCGACGTGATGCACAAAATAACAATCTCTCTCTCTCTTTCTCGTTCTCTAACTCTCTGTCTCTCTCTCTAACTTTCTCTCTCTCTCTCTCTCTCTCTCTCTCTCTCTCTCTCTCCCTCTCCCTCTCTCGCTCTCTCTCTCTCTCTCTCTCTCTCTCTCTCTGTCTCATGTGAAGAGCGCTGTAATTATAAACATTTGTCTGAGCTGCTGTTTGCTGAGGAGATTATGTGTGTGTGTGTGTGTGTGTGTGGGACGTTTATGTAAGCTGCGCTGTGCTGCACTGTGACTGAAAACACAAGAGATGTGATGTGAAGTACAGTGTTTTACAGGAGGATAATTGCTCTCTGTGCTCAATAACAGTCTGTCTATCAGTGGATCTAACCTCAATTCTCTTCTGTTCTCCTATAACCTTCATTCTTCTGTCTGTTTAAGTCTGCTGATCACTGTGCTCCTCCAAATCCATCACTCCATTGCTCATCTGTGCAACCACTGTTAGTTTAGATACGTGACTGAGAAACATAGCAACCAATTTCAAAGCAGCTTACAAGAAAAATCACTAATCAACAACAAATACAACCACAGAAAACTCAAAAGAACATTTCAAAGTGTCATTTCAAATCAATCTCTGATTTCACCTGCTTCTCCAGTTTCATTTTCTGAAAATAAGTGCAAATACAAACAATATTTTTATTTCAAATTTGTGATTCCTTAAACGCATATAAATAGTAAAAATAATGATATATTTTGTTCCGCAGCTGTATATGAACTATAGCTAACATGTGAGATTACATACAAACTATATTGTCTTCAAAAAAGATTGTAGCAGGATATGCTTTATGGAGATTTCGAGATGTTCAATTGAATGATATGATGGAAAACAGGTAAAATATTCCCCTCGAAATCACATGGCCCTTTAAAAAGAAAACTATAGAACACAAGTGTGACATGTATAAAGAATAAACAAATAAACAACAGTATGTCGTTTCACAAAACACTTCTACATGATACAGATATTATATAACACAAATAATGTAATAAAAAGTAAACATGATTCCTCTGAATAGAGAACGAGAGGAGACAACAGAAGATGTTTGATGAGATGTGATCTGAACCTCACACACACCTAAACACACACACACACACGCGCACACACACGCACACACACACACACTGCTGGATGTATGTCATCATTAACACTGATGTGTGTGACAGATGTTCACTGATACAGCTGCTGAAACTGCTGCGGAGGGAGAAACAACCTAAAATACATCTTCAGTCATGCTGGACTCAATGTTATGTATAGCTGTTTGACAGACAAGATCATCACATCTTAGCAAATTGTAAACTGATAAGTATATTTACATTTAATGTGTGTTTATAACAGTAATAAAGTGCCAGCACACATGCAAAACACACAAAATAATCATCTTTAATAAAACCTTTAATGTTTTTGAACCACAAAAAAACATCAATTACTGCAATATACAACAGTTTGCTTTAGTAAACACTCAATTATACTTCAGTCTTCTCATGTGAGAGCATTTCAGTTAAAAGAGTTTCATCAGATGACAGATGATCTGCCTTCACACCATTGACGGTTACATGAGACAACACACATGAAGAGAGTCTGTCCAATGCATACAGCTACATGTAGTAAAATGACATGCGTGTCATTTTTCATATTGTTACACACAGTAATACATCTAGAGGTCGTTTTGAGATGTCCAAAAACAAACTGCAATATGTCCTTTAAACAACACTTTACACGGAAGGCTGTGTTTTATATCTCCATCATCACATGAAATATATCCATCTACTCAACCTTCTTCTCAAAAGTGTCTTTCTGCTGTGGATGCGGAGAACCCAAGTGCAGTCAAGCACCAGATAAGATGGTAGGGGTAACACGGGTATTTATTAAACGAAGGACAGGGACAAAACAGGCAAAACAAAACCCAAGAGGGGGAAAACGAGACAGGATACTTTTAACATAAAAAAACAAAAACACGGACTAACTAAGCTAAGGAAACAAAACACTTGAAACAAACACTAAACTAACACTTTCTTTGACCAGGGGTAAACAGGAACAAGGAAAGGCAAGAATACAGCTCAAACGACTACGGGTACAGGAACAGGAACAACTTTCAAGCAGCTACATGCAAACAAGCACAAGCAACGAACCAGCACAGGACAATGAAACATGAGAGGTATAAATAGGGAGACAAACACAGGATTATTAAATAGGGACCAGGTGACGCAGATCAAACACTAAGGGAAAGCTAATAAGACGGAAAGGGCGGGAACACAGACGAGACTCGGGGAGAGTATGGAAGGCCACAAGGTCAAAAATGTCTCTCCCCACATGAAACAGGGAGTTCTGTTATGGTTCTGCCTCGAGACCAGGAATTAGTCAACCAAGATTGGCAGAACCGTGACACGCACACTTACACACGCACACTCATACACACACACACATATATACACACATGGAAATTTAGGGACACACACACGAGGGGCGGAGTACGATCACTGTACGATCATGATGATTTACTGCTGAATTTCTCATTGGCTGTTTTTAAAGGAAGTTCTTGTGTAGTTATAACAGAAGAGATGTTCAGCAGTACAGTATTCTCAGATGAGTCTCAAGAGTTCACATTAAAACGCCTGAAACACGTTGTTCTGTTAAACATGATAAGTGAGCGAAACTAATGTAAGAATTCAGCACAACATGATGATTTATCTGCAGTTTATTACTAGAGTAAAAGTGGATGAGAACCAACATTCTCACATCAGTCCATTAGACATAAAAGTGAAGAATGTTCTCATCTCACAGCGTTGAGATCTCTCTCATACAGATGCTACAGTATCACACTTCTGATGAGCTTCATACAGACAAACTTTAACAGAAAACCCATTCCTTTCCCAAACATCACTGAGATGAAATACAGAGCACATGAAAACATCTCAACTGTGTCTCAGATATTTCTCCTGAGAAGAATAGTCTCAAAAGAATCTCACAAATGTCTCCATTAGTCTGTCTGTCTGGAGAAACACAGCCGTTAAAAACATTTCTTTTTCGTTTCATCTCATTTCATCGGTCGTCCTCAAATTCAGTTTCCGTTTAATTCTACGTCACGTGAGGAGGAGATCAATCCAAGAATTAAAATCCATTTTCAATACAATTCTACGTGTTCTGCAAATTCTGACTGTTTCAAGTGATCCGGAACTTTTGCCTTAAATAAAACACCGTCAGTATTCCTGTAAGCTCTTGTTCTGAGAGGAGAAACACTCCATCTGATCTGAAAACAGTCAAAGTGCAAAATCACATTAGTCTCTTTAATGCTCATATCAACAGAGATATTTGTTCAAAAAACCTTTGACACGACCCATTTACAGGAGGCATATCTCCACCATCATGCCTTGAAATACAAGACGGGAGTTTCTCCTCAGTTAGACTGTTTTAGTAAAAACACATTATCAGACGGACTGATGGTTCACGCCGGGAACACACGCTGACGTGTAAATGGATCTATAGACCGACGGCTGAAGAGCGTCCTAGCACCGAGACCTTTTAGTCAAATCAGATTTGGGAGCAATTATGTCCATGATTCTCTGCGCTCATCATCCGCGTCCCGCCGGACCGCCATGGATACAGACAGCACACGTCTGGCAACTGGACTGTAATTGGACAGCTATTTAAGACATATGGCATCATTTCCCCGCTAGATGTAAATGTAATCTCCTTCAGATGGATGTCTTCAGCACAAGCATGATATCTATATAGAGCTAAAGTGTTTTACTTTCAGCTTGTCATCACTGCCCACAGTGAGACGTGTGATTGGATAATAGAGTTTGGCACTCATCACATGTGTTCTGACATGTTAAACCTCATTAAAGACTTTGTGAATATGAGTTTCAGTCTGAATGTTTTCTGACATGAAGATATGACAGAATAACTATCTCACCTTTACGGTACACTACTTTTATTTTGATAAACTAGTTTTTAAACAATCCAGACGGCTCGAAAGCAACACACACGTTGTCATGATTCCACTATCATGTCATGGTTATTCTTGTCTTGCAGTGGAGTCAGGGTATAAGTCCTTGGGTTTTGTGTGAGATGGACATGTCTTTGCTTACATATTGGCTGATGTCTTGCCTTCTCTTGTCTTGTCTGTGTTTTCCCTCCATCTCGTTTCCTTGTTAACTTCCCATTATTGTTTTATTACCCACACCTGTCCCTGCCAATTATCCTATGTTCGTTGCCCTTTAAAACACCCTCTTGTCTCTTGTCTTGTGCTCTTGGATTGTTTGATGTTGCTGTACTGCACGTTGTTGGATGTTTGCGGTATAGTATGGCGTTTCTTGTTAAATGACCTAAAGACCTATGTTCCTTGTTCCTGTTCAACTCGTGTCTTGTAAGTTTACTTTTAGTGTTATGCTAAGTGTTTGTTTTCCTAGTCGAGTGAGTCCATGTCCTTGTTTCAGTTTATGTTTAGTCCTGTCTTGTTTTCCCCCTCGTGGATTTTGTTTTGCCTTTTTGTCCTGTTTTGTATATAATAAACTCCCTGTTATCCCCTTTACCTCTGAGTCTGCCTGCACTTGGGTTCTCCGTGTCTAGAATTCATGACACACGTCTGCTGGAAACTGAAAAACAACCATCAACAACATCAGTTTATTCATGTTTTATGGGTGTTAACACTGTATAATAATAAAATATGAGGTCAAAAATATTCACAAAATTGACTTTTTAGCGTAAAAGACTTTCCGTTCTATGTAAATCAGCACAATAGAGATATTTCCACAATACTTATTTTTCGTATTTTTTGATGAATTACTATTTTATTATTGTCCTAATATTTTTTTTGTTTTTAATGTCTTGACAGGTTTCATAAGGTAAAGTCACAGATGTTTTCCTCATGTAATGTGTATACATGTATATCTCAACATCAGAGCGAGACAGACATCAGCATTCAGGTTTCTGTCTCTTCAGTCACATGCTGAAACTCTTAAGACACTTTAACAGTATTCACATTATTCACATTCACGTCTCTTTCATGACGGGTGAATGTTTCTGATAAATCAGATGTCAAAGCACAGCTCTGCTTTCATATTCTGCTGGAAATGACTTGGACATATTCAAGGTCTTTGACTGAATGTCTTTCGTTGTGTAAAAGAAGATTTTACAGACGTTATAAAGCTTCTCAAGGTGTTTTCATTGTGACCACGGCCCTCAGTCCACCCACACATCTGATCTGGTGAAATATGAAGCATGTGTGTGTGTGTGTGTGTGTGTGTTTGTACCTGCGTGTGTGTACTCTAACATCTATCTTTATGAGGACCAGTTAGAATTTTAGACTATCAAAGTGAGGACTAGGAGAGTAAAGTGAGTACATTTTGGGCGGTCCTCACTTTCTGAGACCCCTTTAAAGGGCTGTTTGATGGTCAAGACCTGGTTTTACGGTTTAGATTATAATCAGGTTTAGGCGTGTGTGTGTGCGTGCGTGCGTGCGTGCGTGTTCACATGATAACAGAGGTAAATGTGCAAAAATAAGGGTAAATGTCACTTGTAAATATTAAGGACACGTTAAATGATATGAAATGAGTTTCAACCAGATGAAAGAAGTTTACCAGAAAATGTCACTTCATCATCAATGCTATTAAAGAAAATACAGAATGTTTATTTGCAGTGGAAATGAAAATAGTCAAAATGAAATTGAGAATTTTATCAAACTCAATGCTCGGTTTGAGGAAAAATATTTATTAAAAAACCTTTTGACCATTTCTAAACTTTCTTTAATCTTTTCTGGCACTTCTTGTGTACATTGCCTTCTGAAGACGAATCACTTGTTGTTTTCCTCAAGTGACATTTGATAAAAGTGTGTGTCAAATTAAGAAATGTAAATGTGTTTGATATTTTATGTAAATAACAACGCTGAACAATGTGAATGAGGGAGAAAGCCAAGCTTTGACATGACACATCATGAATGTAGATGTTGTGTTAAACATCCGATCTCAGAGCAGATGATGTATGAGTGGGGACGAGTGTTCTTATAAAAGTGAAAAGGATATTTTATGAGTTTATTTATATTTTATGAGACCTGAGCCGGCTCGTGCATGAAAAGCATGCGATTTAGAATAAAACATAATGCAGAGGACATAAACAAGGGGAAATAAGAGAGTATCAAGAATTCCTTGGTGTTCTAAATTATTCAAGACTACATAACAAAAGTGTAGTCCAATTAAAGACTAATATGAAATATCATCCTGTCTGACTAAAGACACACACACATGAATCCAGTGAGACAAGAAACACAAAACACAGATGAACACTGGTCTGTCACCAGCGTCTTTATGTGTTTATTGTTTAAAAGTGTGCACCACAGAAATATTGGGGAGCTGAAATAGAAAACACTTTGCTTCATGAAGGTCCAATATGCTTTTCTTGAGCTTTAACACTTCCACTAACACACACCATCTGTTTCTACAGCGTGTCGGCTTGTTTTTAATCACCATGGTAACACATTTACATCCCTCTATTACAATGACTACAGTAGGATACGAAGATACAGACACTCTTACAAAACAGAGGAGATATTTCTATAGATATCTGTGCACACTTCTTTTTGACATACCTTGTGTAAAACATCCCAAACACGTGGAATTATTTGAATTATCTGTGGATACCATCAATTATGACAAATGTTATTTTCCATTGTCAGATGGTTTTGTGGAATAAAACTGAGGGCAGTCTTTGTCCCGTCCAGAATGAAGGGAACAGGAAAATGAAGGGGAAAGGATTAAAGGCCACAGAGGAACCTCACAGAAGAGCTGAACGGATGGCTGGACCCTGACGTATCCCCCTTTAGATATTACTGGACCTGCATAAACCACCAGCAGAAATCATTCATCACGACCCACGTGACAGCCGACGGAGCCAGCGGCCAATCCGTCCCGTCTCATTATGTACTCGCCCTCGTGCAGTTCAGAGTATGAATGCATTAGATATGACATGCCTGCTGTTGTGCAGAAATACAGTGAGATAAGGAGATCATAGACATCTGATTGGCTGTATGCTTCTCTCTCCCATGAGGCCGTTCTCTCAGTACTGGCTTTACTAAATATCTGTGTGTCTCCATTACTTAGATCAAGCCTCTGCTGAAGCACACCAAAACACTGAGCGGACATCAGCACCTCCCTCGTGTCATCAGCACCTCCCTCGTGACATCAGCCCCTCCCCTATTGACCTCAGCACCTCCCTCGTGACATCAGCACCTCCCTCGTGACATCAGCACCTCTCTCGTGTCATCAGCACCTCCCTCGTGTCATCAGCACCTCTCTCGTGACATCAGCACCTCCCTCGTGACATCAGCACCTCCCTCGTGACATCAGCACCTCTCTCGTGTCATCAGCACCTCCCTCGTGACATCAGCACCTCTCTCGTGACATCAGCACCTCCCTCGTGACATCAGCACCTCTCTCGTGACATCAGCACCTCTCTCGTGTCATCAGCACCTCCCTCGTGTCAACAACACCTCTCTCATGACATCAGCACCTCCCTCGTGACATCAGCACCTCTCTCGTGACATCAGCACCTCTCTCGTGACATCAGCACCTCCCTCGTGACATCAGCACCTCTCTCGTATCATCAGCACCTCTCTCGTGTCATCAGCACCTCCCTCGTGACATCAGCACCTCTCTCATGACATCAGCACCTCTCTCGTGACATCAGCCCCTCCCCTATTGACACCAGCACCTCCCTCGTGACCTCAGCACCTCCCTCGTGACATCAGCACCAGCATCTCATGACATCGGCCCCTCCCCTCGTGACATCAGCACCTCTCTCATGACATCAGCACCTCTCTCGTGACATCAGCCCCTCCCCTATTGACCTCAGCACCTCCCTCGTGACATCAGCACCTCTCTCATGACATCAGCACCTCTCTCGTGACATCAGCACCTCTCTCGTGACATCAGCACCTCCCTCGTGACATCAGCCCCTCCCCTATTGACCTCAGCACCTCCCTCGTGACATCAGCCCCTCCCCTATTGACCTCAGCACCTCCCTCGTGACATCAGCACCTCTCTCATGACATCAGCACCTCTCTCGTGACATCAGCACCTCCCTCGTGACATCAGCACCTCTCTCATGACATCAGCACCTCTCTCGTGACATCAGCACCTCCCTCGTGACATCAGCACCTCTCTCGTGACATCAGCACCTCCCTCGTGACATCAGCACCTCTCTCATGACATCAGCACCTCTCTCGTGACATCAGCACCTCCCCTAGTCTCTTTTGTGTTAAATATTTTCCCACACTGTCTGCTTTTCACATACTGAATTAATAAATCCTTCGTAAAAGTCCATTTATAGAGCAATGTTTACAGTGCACTACAGAAAAGTG
This sequence comes from Triplophysa tibetana, assembly GCA_008369825.1. NCBI lineage: Eukaryota > Metazoa > Chordata > Actinopteri > Cypriniformes > Nemacheilidae > Triplophysa > Triplophysa tibetana. The sequence goes on along the minus strand of CM017901.1, from coordinate 510,967 downwards.
TTCTGTGTCCACAATTACTGCTGACTAACCTGAAAAACATGAGAAAAATCATTTGAAAACAGATGTTAAATAAAAAGTGTTTGTAATATTAATATTAAATAAGACTTTGGAAGTGGAGGATGGGGAGTGAAGATAGGAAGCTTTCCTGAGCCTCATTGGTTAGAGTGTGGCACTTACTACGCCAAGGTCATGGGTTTGATCACAGGGATTGCGGAAACAACTGTATAATACAATGCAATGTATGTCGATTTTGATCAAATATGCCAAATATGTAAATGTGAAGAGAAAGATTTACATCTCTACTCTTGATTAGAGTCTTTATTCATGTGAGTTTCTATGGCGGTCATCAGGTGGTCATCTTGATCTGAAGAGTTTGAGAACCGCTGCTCTAGAATATGTTTGTATGGTGTGGATTCCTTCGATGTGTTTCCAGTGATATAATAAACCCTGATCATAAGACAGAGGTGTCAACACACTTTTGATCAGATTGTTAGATTAGATTAGATTAGATTCAACTTTATTGTCATTACACATATACAAGTACAGTGTAACGAAATGTAGTTTAGGTCTAACCAGAAGTGCAATTAGCAAGTGCAGATATACAGTGTGAATAAATACAGAATACAATTTTAGGGAAGTACTATACAAATGTTGTATGAAAATATGACAGCCAGTATGTACTTTGAACAATATATACAGAAAGCTATATACTATGAACATTAATGTACAGGTGGTTATGAACAGATAACAATATAGACTATACAATAGTGCAAGTGACTTGAGTGTGCATTAATTACAGACATTAGCTATTAAAGTTACAGTGCAGTAGATGAGTTAATGCGGTTATTAAAGGTATAGTGCAGTACATGAGTTAATGCAGTTGTTGAAGTTATAGTGCAATACATGAGTAGATGCAGATAATACAGTTACAGTGTATTAGATGAGTTAGTGCAGTTATTGAAGTTACAGTGCAGTAGATGCGTTAATGCGGTTATTAAGGTTACAGTGCTGGGTTAGGATGCTCTCTATCGTGCAGCGATAGAAGTTCACCAGGATAGTTGAAGACACTTAAGATAAATTGTGTATTTATCTTAAGAAATTCTGTTACTATATTTCTAACCTTAATTATGATGTTTTTGTAATTGTCATACTTTTTTGTCGATCTGTCGCAGGGGTTTCAAACTCAGTTCCTGGAGGGCCGCAGCTCTGAACAGTTTAGCTCTAACCAGCTCTAAAGCTCACCTGCTTGGAAGTTTCTAGTAATCCTGAAGATGTTGATGAGCTGAATCAGGTGTTTCTGATAAGGGTGGAGCTGAACTGTGCAGTCCTGAGGTCCTCCAGGAACTGAGTTTGACACCTGTGTTCCAGACCATGAAACAACAACACACTATACTCCAAACATGAAATGAAGATCAGTTGTGTATTCCTATGATGTGATTGTTTTGTGATGTAGTGTGTCTTTGTGGTGTGTGAGGGCTGATGTGTGATGTGGTGTTAAAAGTGTAGTAGGGTCTGAGAGTTGACCAGTCCTCCTCTCACCATTACACACTTTCTCTCCTCCTGCCCGCACACCTCTCTCGCTCTCTGACAGCTTCTTCTTGATTCTCTCTTCACGCTTTTAAAAACTTCTTTCATCAGGTGAAGTTTCTGTCGTCCTGTTTACATCAGCTGCCCTACAGAGCCAAACGGACCACCAGCCAAAATGAAAGCAGCGGCCCGTCAGCGTTGCTCACCCTGATAAACACCATCACACTGACATCTGAAAGCTCCTGACGTCATCAAACACGCCCCCAAAAAAGTAACTCTCCAAGGCACAAGCTATAAAACAAAGATATCTTGCATTGGTGTCTGATGGTACAACTGTGGTACTGAATGATGTGTGTTATGCTCTTTAACACATGATGAAGTAACACTTAACAGAAATAACAGAGAGATTTGTTTGACCACAGGAAGTGTTGTTTTTAACACAACAGTCATCAAAAGGGTGACAAAGGTCATGGAGAGCTTAAGTAAGTGACCAATCACAATCAAGAGCTGTGACACAAAGCCCTTTGACTTTCATTGACTTTTACATCAATCGTATTCTCCAGGGATAAGAAAGTGTTCAACTAGAAAACAATGAATTGATTTTAATCATCTGAATGTAAAAAGCAGTCAAAACAAAACAAGACAAAGCTTCACTGAAACACCACAACTGTAAACTCTCTGATATTCATATAAACTTCTGAGATATCCTTAAACCTACTATATGCTTTAAAATCAAATATAGTAACAAAATAAATACTGACACACTTTCTGAGGCACAAATACAGAACAGTATTTTCATTAACGATTACAAAGATGAGGACCATAGAATATATATATTTTCACAAGCATCAGGGGCCTCATTTATAAAATGTTGCATCGAAAACGTCCTAAATGTGATTTTACTATCATTTCTCAAAGTGCATACGTGTGATGTACAGATGTGTATGCCTATCAGATGTTTGGAAGCTAATGTCTACCAGTCAGAGATGGAAACTCGAGTCTGTGTCTTGGACTTGAGTCGCACTTAAAGTGGTACTTCAGACTTGAATCAAAATGTCCCGTGTTTTACTCCCCCTCAACGCTCGAAGAATCTTGAAGAATAATGCAGTCGGAGTTTTAATACCACGGATCATGTTACTTCCAAGCTGCAATTTTTTAAAGCTCCAAAGAGTGCATCCATCGATCAAAGAACTGCTGGACACGGCTCCTCGGTCGTAACTAAGTTCTTCTGAAGCCAATCCATGTGTTTATTTAAGAGTAATATCCATATTGACATCACTATGAACGATAATGTCATACATCCACTGCAGGCGAACGAGAGGCTTGTTCTTCTGCTGAATAATGGTGACGAAAGCTCCCACCCACAGGAGGCGCTGTTTCTATTGACTGAAGACTAAACATTCTGTGTATGTCACAGGAACTTACGCCACGCCAGGGTCATTTGGCGGAAAAACAAGCCTCTCGTTCACCTGCAGTGAAATGTTCTTCATATTTTTATTATGGGGGTGACTAAAATATTACTATATACAACTAAAGTGCATTTTCATCCAAAGACTAATCAAAATTGTCCGTCTAAATGAACATATAGGTCTTTAAATACATTCAGCTTTGTGCTGCTCTGGCGCCAAAGAAATGTAACCAGGTGGCATCTCACAGCACAGAGGGGCATACAGGTATAATGCAGTTCATTACATTACTTAATTTGGCATAGATTACAGCAAAATGGTTGATATAAGTACATTATTAATGCACATAAAATGTATTTTGATTTTGCAGCAGTAAATGTGGCACAGAGACCGGGTAAAAGAAGAATCACAGGCTGTCACATCAGCATCAGCACTGGTTTTGAAACTGTATAAAATACCCTAGACATTCTGTAGAGTTAATTTAGTGTAATATTAAAACCTGATTTAGCTTCATATACTGTGAATTACAATAATTATCTGAGAGAACTAATGCTAAAAATCAAGCAGAGACTTGAGATGTGACTTAAACCTCCAAGACTAGTGAACGTGTGTTATCGACATGTGCCAATTAATTGGCAATTATTATTTTTTATTTTAATAGTCACATAACAATCTCATTTGCCCGAGCCAGATGTATAAATATTGCAAGATGAATAATATTTGTGAATCTCTGAATTATTAAAAATTTTTACTTCATATGCTGGTGTTGCGCAGCCGCAGTTGATTGCATTTAAAATCCACACGTCTTTTGGATTACCCGTGTTTTCATTTGGATGAACTTGTCACAGATTCTGCACTGCTTCAATCTCGCCGCTACTTGTGTAAATAAACTGCACTGCGACAAGGGTTGTGTACGTTACTCTGAAAAAGTAATGAATTACTAGTTACTTATTTTTACAGATGACTATCTCCAAAGTATTAAATTAGTTATTACTAATGACTTTATATAACCAACAACCTTGATTAGAATTGATTCAAGGATCGACATGAAAAGGCACTTTTAATTCATTCAAATCAATAATAAATAACTGCATCAATTATGCAATATACATTAATATAAACAAATGTGAGAAGGATACATTAAAGCCTACATATTAAAGATAGACTGAAATAATTTTGATGTAGCTTCACTATTGAATATATCCCTCAGTTTTAAGTTTAATGACATCAAAAATATCTGTAATTAAATGACAGAGAAATAAGAGTAATCCCTTACTTTACTTTTTCAAGGGAAAGTAATTAAGTTACATTAAGTAATTACTTAGTAACTAGTGATACTCAACACTGACTGCAAAAAGGTTATACATGTTTTATATTTAATACCCTTTTCTGTTCATTTCATTTATGTTTGGATATTATTGAAGACTTGCACCTGATTAACATAGTGGTTTGTGGAGGTTGTAAATATACCTGTCTGTGGGTTTGAAGCGAATGTCATGCACAGTATAAATGACTGATGGTTTAGTAGATATTCTGTCGCCCTTTTGCTGCAGTAATAAGAGCTTTAAAAGCACATTTTAAAGGATATGAGGGTAGAGTTTGAACTTTATTGTTGTACGGCCAGAGGAAATGTTTTCATTTTGGTGAAGCGCCGCCACTGACAGTAACATATGAAGGCTTGACCCATCCTGTAAACGTGAGCATTAATAAGACTTGATCTGAGGACTTGTGTGTTGAAGCTTCATTGTCTTGTGCAGCTCATTAGAAACACATGAAGCATCATTAAAGAGATCTGGATGAAAGCTGGTTTTAAGTGTTTAATGATGTATCAGGAGACCAGAGGAACATTACTCAACACTCCTCACATATGTTTTCACATCAAGAGAAGCAGCGTCGAGTCGTATGACTCTGATAAGTAAATCACAGCCTGAAACTACACTTAGCAAATCACAGATAACTAACTCAGACCTAAAGCGCTCTTCACAACATTAACTTCCATTTGCCAAACGAGTTAAAAATAATAACGAGGACGAAACATGTGAAGAGATTCATTGTGATGTGAAAAAGAACACACATGAAGATTATTAAAGGTCTAGTTCACGCTCTGTGTGTGATACGTCTCAAGCTAATGAGTGATGTGATGACTGAAGGAAATAAAATCCTGATATTGATGGAGCTACTGAAGTTCCGGCTGACCTGTTTGAAGCTCAACTGTGCGCTGTGGCACGTCATTGACTTTCCCCTCCAGAGGTCCAGAGGTAAAGGTCGAGACATCTGGAGATAGATAGATCCCCCCACCAGAGCCCATCGCTTATAATCCCCCCAGCCGCTCTGACAGACCTCATGAACAACAGCTGGCCAATATTCCATCAAAAAACTCATTCTTCTACACAACTCCTTCCATTACACAACAACAAACTGCTCTTAACAGTTCTTCAGTCCCTCAAGTCAAGTTAGTTCATGTGCTGTCAGAACTCCAGCAAGGCCTTACATGCCTTCTCTCCTTTAGATGAGCGATGTTAAATCTGCAGCGGGTATCATTACATCACACACACACACACACGCACATGCACACAGACACACACACAGAACCAGAGCGTTTCACTAGTCAGCTGCAGAAACATCATCTTTCTTCTTTCAGAATCAGTTGCATCTGAACGTGGTCCTCATGCACCTCCCATCAGCATCAGCAGTGTGGTCTCCCGTCGCAGACTCAAGTGTGCGCCGCTGCAAATTGGATGAAATGTAATTCAGTCCTCACGAGGAGTTCATCGCTAATGCTGAAGAACGACTTTAACTAGAGAGCACGCGTCTTGTTTGGAGCGTTTTGCGTCGGCAATGCAATCTGGTTTGATAAATCACACATTTCCACGCTGCCGCGAGCCGTGATAATCAGATGTCCCACCGCTTTATGCCTCTCCATCTTCTGGCTCGTTCGCACTTTCTGACAATGCAGCACTTGAGAGAGAATCGCTTTTCCATTGCAATGTCTCCATTAGAGCCCACACGCCGGCTTCACGCAGAACTTCCAACACGCGTGTCCACACATACATTATAACTACAGTACAGCACACGCTCGCTCTCAGTTCTGCTTCCTCCACATCTCAATGTCTTCAATGTGCCCACTAGTGCTGAAACAATTCCTCGAGTTACTCAAGTAATCTGAATACAACAAATCATCAAGGCAATCTCTGTTTCCTCAAATCTTTGTTTAATCATTTTAACTACAGAACACACAGAGCACTGCGTTTCCCCACGGACTGCTATTACTGACGTACAGATGCACACTTGTCTCATGCTGATAAATAAGTGATGGCTTTTTGAAAGGATGAACTGTTATTTTACTCAGTTTTAGTCTGTTTTGCGAGTGAAACCTGTTTTCCGGCTCCCTCGAGTCCATAAAACTAGATGTGAATCCTGTTATTGACACGTGTCATCTGTCTGTTCTGTGTGTCTGACTGGATGAACTTCACAGTTTAACATGCTACACGCGTGATGCTCATGAATGTGTCTGCGCTTTATGAGGACATGAACACATGAACCTCATCTCCAGAGCTGCTCTGAGAGTTTATTTCACAAAATCTTATTGTTTGAGTGAAGAAACAGACATACTAAAAAATATGCGTCTTCGGACAACCTACCAAAATAAAAGTCTTGTTAACTTTGTATTTTATGTGGACAAATATTTTACTATTTAATAGTAAAAAGGAAACAAAACTAATTTAGATGAACCAAATGCATTATGCATAAGCTGAAGTTAGCTGTTTTAATTAACATTTCTTATATATAAATTTGCATATTGCATTTTGAATGTAATATGGCAATGTACTGTAACTTTCACAGATATTAATGTATGTTATTTCAGCAATAACATTTTAATTTTTTGCTAAAAAGGAAACAAATGAGTTGATCATTTATAAGAGACCTGTCTTATTTTCTCTTTACACTATAGTATTGCTCTTTAATAAAGAAAAAGTATTTACTCTCTGAATACCCGATTACTTGATGGAAAAATCAGTAGAATGCCCAATTACTAAAATAATGGATAGCTCAGCCCTAGTCACTACCTGAGAAGATAAAGCATTTGAGATCATGAGATGACTTTTCTTTCTGCAGGTGTGATGACGTGAGACTCAAGAGATGAAGCATCACCAGTGTTTGTGTTGAAGTGTTGTGATTGACATGAAGTCAACATCTTTTCATTGAGTTCAAGTAGACTGATGAAGAGTGTTTATTTGTTGTGTAGTCTATTTAAACAGCGACAGAGATCAGTCTGACATGATTATGGGTTATCATGTTGAGGAAGATCATTGGATCCAGAGGAATAAATGAAAACTTGTGTCCCGGATGGGATTCATTCCCATTTGTCTCATTTCATTATTTCAACTGTTTGACCAGAATCTGTGATGAACACAAACACGGCTGATATTGGATTAATTTAACAACGATATGTCAATGGTGTTAAATTAATCCAATATCAGCCAATTACTATCAGCGACCGTTACATGGGTGCATCCCTAGTCTACACTGACGGATTTTCTCATGATGTTTCCAGAAAATACCAAACATTGTGTTTGTGTTCCTCACAGATTCTGGTCAAACGGTTGAAAGGATGAAATGAGACAAATTGGATTGAATCCCATCCGGGACACAAGTTTTCATTTATTCCTCTGGATCCAGTGATCTTCCTCAACATGACAATTTATTAGTTTATTAGTGCCGTACGGTTTCCGTGATGAGGAAAACACAGATGTAAAGAAGAATTGAACATCTTATAAAATTAAAATGTAATTTTATTATGAAATGTGAAAATGAATAGCGCTAATAATTATTCAGCTTCTCTTTAAATATGCGATCTACTTATTCTGCATGTGAATGTGAGGTGTGGTTTTGTGTTCTTTTTAGCATCTGGTGGACGCGAACACATAAACTGAATTAGCGCTGCTCAAATTTCCGTCGTCCAAATAAAAGTCCAGTAAACAACATGACAAAACTGCTACTAAAAAGTTACAAATCTAGTAATTAAAGTTAAGTAGAGTTAAAACAGCAAAAAAAAGCATAAGATGTAAGATACTGGTTCATATTAACATAGTTGTACACCACAAAATAAAAAAAAACAAAGAATCCAGAAAAATTAAAAATGGAATTTGGGAAAAGTAATACGTAATTTATGTGGATGTCTGATTATCCAATGTTTCTCTCTGAGCAAAATAATCACTGTAAATAGTAACAGCACAGACTTTATTTAAATGTATTAAAGAAATGTTCAATTTTAAGTCAAATTTGAGTTAATGTTTTTAATAAAAGAAATATTGGACCGCAAAAATCACCTGTGAAGAGTGTCATGTTGTCTTACTGTATTTTTATCTTAACTTACATTTAGGCACATTTACACTTGTGTCTCTCTTACTATATTTAATGGATCCAATTCATGTTCCGTAAAATTAATTGAAGGCAGAAAAACTAGCTAATATTGTGTAGTACTGTATCGGTATCAGCCCAAAAAAATCTTATCGGTGCATCCCTATAGCGCAGACGCTTGTTCACAGGGACACAGAGAGAAACATCTGCGCAGACGGATCCTCTCCTGCTGCGTCTGGAAACAAATGAGCAGAATTTAATGAGCGGCTTCAATTCCCTCCAAAGCGCGGCCAGAAACCTGCTCGGGGCCGACGGCCGCTCACACACCCTCACATTTACTGACGGATGAGCAGTTTAGAGACATTCTGTCGTTTTCATCACAGTAATAGTGATATACGGCGTGCTGAAGAGATCCACAGAAGACTCAAACGGCTGAAAATAGAGCGTGACTGTCAGTCCATCTGCTAATTATCACACGTGTGTGTCTTTATGACACGTCTTGTGCTGTTGATGTGAACAGATCAGGTGACATCATGAACTCTCACAGCAGCGAGCGAGTCTTCTCTATCAGCGCAGGGTGTGTTGTGTAGTATGAGGTAGACACATCTTTGACGTTCACATCTCTGTGGACCCAGAAGTGTCTGAAAAGGCATTGTTAAAAGTGAAAAGATGAATGTTTGGATTCTGCCTGATGGAAAACCTGATCCTACCTCAGTTTTAAAGGAGCAGCCGGTGAGAGACCAGCCTCTGGAAACTACTGGATAAACATGCTCACACGACACATCATCATCATCATCATCATCATAGACCAGAGAACACAGAGATGTGTGTAGTTCATGTGTGCAAAGATGTATTTTATGATTGTGATACGATTCAAGTATGGAAGGAAGGAGTCGGGAACCGGAAGACATTCAAAACATTTAATAAAGTAATATAACGGCCGGCGGCCCCTCACGGACGACCGCCGGCGAACAACAACAGAGTAAAACATAAGAAAATACAATACAAACACTTCGGGCCCAGACCTCTCTCTTCGACGGTCCGGTCGCCATTGTTCCTTTATATGTTCCCAATCTCCTACGTGATTCGAACCACGGTCTCGCCCCGCCTACTCTACTACGATGATATTTACAATAATAGTTAAAGTTCCCTTTCTGTCGGTCTCTCGACGTTGTGTCGAGAACGACAGATGGGGTTCGTTCCTGAGAACCAATCAACTCTGACTACTAAGAAAAGGCCAATGAAATTTGGCGAATGAAATTTGCATGCCGGACTCCGCCCCCGGATATCCGGTATAAAAGGAAGCCGGCGTGCAGCATTCATTTACCTTTTGTTCTTCAGAGCCTTTCGACTCATGAGCAAAGCTACAAAGAAGTATCTTCTCTCTGCTTCTGCTTCAACTGCCGGATCTACGACTGTCTCAGCGGATCATCCCTCCTGCAGCGATCTTCCCCTGGGTGTCTCGGCGGTTCCAGTAGGTGTCAGAGATAATTCTACAACAGTCCTTTTCAGGACTCACTCTACAGCGTGGCATGTCCCGCTGTTCTCTTGGGTGCGGTACCCTCATCGAGGAGGGGGACGAACACGAGCGCTGTGTTAGGTGTCTGGGCGTCCAGCACGCCGAAGCAGCGTTCGTTGACACATCTTGCCCGCACTGCGGGCAGATTGTCATCCAAAAGTTGCGGTCACGGTTGGCTGTCTTCCTACGGGAACCAGCCAACATTTCGTCTGCTACCCGGGCTGTGACATCTATGGCTACGGCCCAGATCTCCGGTCCGGTTAGCGGCGTCAGTGATTTGGGGACTTTTGTGACCGTACACCCGCCAGCCAAGCGCTCACGGGCCGGTCGCACCCCAACAAGCTCTTTTGATCGTTCTCCAACCGGCGGTGGCACACCGTCCGGATCCTCCTCTGCGCGTTCGGAAACGGACCGCAGAGCCGATGAGATGTCGATCGCAGCATCGGGGGGAGAGATGCCGGTATCCGATGATGAATCCGAGCTTCCCCCCCCGGGGGGTAGAGCTCAGGAAGAAGTCGAGATGTCGGCCATGCTAGCCCGGGCTGCCGCGAGCATTGGGCTGCAGTGTACGTCATTGCCCCTCCCCCAACGCTCGCGGTTGGATACTTGGTTCCTGGGGTCGGAACGCGGTTCCAAACCGCGCCCACCCCCCGTTCCATTTTTCCCGGAGGTGCATGAGGAGCTGTGTCGGACCTGGAGCGCCCCCCTCACGGCTCGCTCCACGCAGTCCAGCTCCGCCTCCCTCACCGCCCTCGATGGTGGGGCAGCCAGGGGCTATGTCGAAGTCCCCCAGGTGGAACGTGCCATCGCGGTGCACCTATGCCCGCAGACGGCTGCCACCTGGAGGACCCGACCTCGTCTCCCGTCCAAGGCCTGTAAGACTTCTGCTTCCCTGGTGGCGAAGGCTTACAGTGCTGCGGGCCAGGCTGCCTCCTCTCTCCACGCCATGGCCATCCTGCAGGTCCATCAGGCTAAGGCGTTGAGAGAACTCCACGAGGGTAGGGCCGACCCGGGTGTCATGCAGGAACTCCGCGCCGCCACTGACCTCGCTCTAAGGGCGACTAAGGTGACGGCGCGGGCCCTGGGTCGGACGATGTCCACTCTGGTGGTCCAGGAGAGACACCTCTGGCTCAACCTTGCGGGTATGAGTGACGCCGACAAAGTATGCTTTCTCGACGCACCCATCTCGCAGGGTGGGTTGTTTGGTGACACCGTCGAGAACTTCGCGCAGCAGTTCTCGGCGGTGAAGGAGCAGACGGAGGCGATAAGCCATATTCTTCCGCGCCGTGAATCGTCGGCCCCCCGGCCTTCGACTTCCCGCGCACCGTCTGCTCCCCAACAGCCCAGGGCCTCTTCGACTCCGATTCCGGCTAGAGTTCACCCCCAGGCTGCACCCCGGAAGAGGACCCCGAAGCCTAGGCCCCCTCCTCGTCGGCAACCTTCCAGGAAGCGGCCCTGACGAGACGACTCCGGGAGAGACAACATCTGGCCCGACCGTCACAGTTCCACCTCTGACCGGTCGGTATGGGACGCCGCCTGCCTCGTTCCCAAAGCCGGGCCCTTATCAGGGCCTGGCGCCCACTTGCTCACAAAGAGAGTTGTTTCCCCCGGACGTTCTACCCAGCCGTTCGCACACTCCCCCGGACTGTGCGCGGCGAACCGACCTCACACCCTGGCGAGGTGTGAGGCCGCACTCATTCGACAGCCGTCACCACTCTCGCTCCGACAGTGCGTACCGTTGTCCCGCCAGGCAGGCAAAAACGTGGAGCCAACCAACCCTCCGGGGAAGCCCCGGCGACATCCGGTTGGCTCCACCTGCCGTCGAACCACCCTCCGTGGGTATGGTGAAGCAGGCCGTCCCCTTGGTCCCCCTGTCACAGTCCCTGGGAGCTTGGCAGAAGTTGCCCACACTGTCTCGGTGGCTGATGCGGACGGTCCGTCTCGGCTACTCGATCCAGTTCGCCAGGGCCCCTCCCAGGTTTCGGGGCATCTTCTCCCCCTCTCTCCGAGGCAGAGACGCCTCCGTGCTTCGGGTAGAGGTCTCCACCCTCCTGGCGAAACAGGCGATCGAGTCCGTCCCTCCAGCCGAGATGTTCAGCGGGTTTTACAGCCCCGTCTTCATCGTTCCAAAGAAGGACGGAGGGTTGCGCCCCATTCTGGACTTACGTACCCTGAACAGGCACCTCCACAAGCTGCCTTTCAAGATGCTAACCCAGAAGCGCATCCTGGCATCTATCAGGTGTCAGGATTGGTTCGTGGCAATCGACCTGAAGGACGCTTACTTTCATGTCTCGATTCTTCCTCGACACCGACCGTTCCTACGGTTCGCTTTCGAGGGTCGGGCATATCAGTACAGAGTCCTCCCCTTCGGTCTGTCCCTGTCTCCACGAGTCTTCACGAAGATCGTGGAGGCCGCCCTCTCTCCTCTCCGGGAGAGAGGTGTGCGAATACTCAACTATCTCGACGACTGGCTTATCTTGGCGCACTCGCGAGATCTGTTGTGTACCCAGAGGGACATGGTGCTCCGGCACCTAGATCGACTGGGTTTTCAGGTCAACCGGGAAAAGAGCAAACTCTCCCCTATGCAGAGTATCCTCTTTCTCGGTATGGAACTCGACAGTCGGTGTTGGATTGCCTGGAACACTTCAAGCAATCGGCGGTCCCCCTGAAACTATTTCAGAGGCTCCTGGGCCACATGGCATCTTCCGCGGCAGTAACACCCCTCGGACTGATGCACATGAGACCGCTTCAACACTGGCTACACAGTCGAGTTCCGAGGACGGCGTGGCACACCGGCAGCAGGCGCATGGTGGTAACTCCTGTTTGCCGACGCACCCTAGCCTCATGGTCTTCCATGACCTTTCTCCGAGCGGGAGTCCCCCTCGGCCTAGCTACGAGGCACGTCGTGGTGACGACAGACGCCTCGCTGACGGGGTGGGGTGCAGTGTGCAACGGGCACGCAGTAGCGGGGCGCTGGACGGGCCCCCGGCTGCGCTGGCACATCAATTGCCTAGAGTTGTGGGCTGTGCTGCTTGCACTCAGAAGGCTCCGGCCTCTAGTGCAAGGTCAGCACGTACTGGTTCGCCTGGACAGTACCACTGCCGTAGCGTACTTCAATCGCCAGGGTGGCGTGCGCTCACGGCAACTATCACAACTTGCCCGACGCCTCCTCCTCTGGAGTCAGCAGGTGATCCGCTCCCTGCGGGCCACACATATCCCAGGCGTATTGAACGAGACAGCCGACGCGCTCTCTCGCCAGTACACACCCTGCGGAGAGTGGCAACTCCACCCTCGTGCAGTTCAGCTGATCTGGGTGCGGTTCGGACAGGCACAGATCGACCTCTTTGCCTCCCGCGACACCACCCATTGTCCGCTTTGGTACGCCCTGACCGAGGCCCCCCTCGGCACGGATGCCCTGGCGCACAGCTGGCCACGAGACAAGCGGAAGTACGCCTTCCCCCCAGTGAGCCTCCTTGCACAGACCCTGTGCAAGGTCAGGGAAGAGGAGCAACAGGTGTTACTGGTTGCGCCATACTGGCCCAACCGCTCTTGGTTCTCGGAGCTCATGCTCTTGACAACGACTCCCCCCTGGCCCATTCCCCTGACAGAGGACCTGCTCTCTCAGGGGATGGGCACGCTTTGGCATCCCAGGCCAGACCTCTGGAACCTCCATGTCTGGTCTCTGGACGGGACGAGGACATCCTGAGTAGGTTACACCCCGCTGTGGCTGAAACCATCCTACAGGCTAGGGCACCATCCACTAGGCGGCTTTACGCCTACAAATGGCGCCTCTTCTCATCCTGGTGTCTCTCCCTCGGAGAAGACCCACAGAGATGCTCGGTCGGGATCGTACTGTCCTTTCTACAACAGAGGTTGGAGACCAACATCTCCCCTTCCACCCTGAAAGTGTATGTAGCCGCTATCGCCTCTCATCACGACTCAGTGGACGGAAGGTCTCTAGGGCAGCACGACCTGGTCACTAGGTTCCTAAGGGGCGCGAGACGACGCAATCCGCCTCGTCTCCGCTCCATACCCTCTTGGGACCTGAACGTGGTCCTAAGGGGCCTAGCCGAGCCCCCCTTTGAGCCCCTTGAAGCTTCCGATCTTCCTCACCTAACGAGTAAGACGGTTCTTCTTGTGGCGCTCGCATCCTTCAAGAGGATAGGGGATCTCCATGCATTCTCTGTGTCCCCGGACTGCCTTGATTTCGGCCCTGGTAACTCTCACGTTCGCCTGAGACCCAGGCCCGGATACGTGCCCAAAGTTCCCACTACTCCCTTTCGGGACCAAGTGGTGAACTTGCAGGCGCTCCCCACCGGGGAGGAAGACCCAACCCGGTCCGTGTTGTGTCCAGTACGCGCACTGCGCCTCTACTTGGACCGCACACAGAACTTCCGCAGTTCTGATCAGCTCTTTGTCTGTTTCGGAGGTCAGCAGAAGGGGAAGGCTGTCTCCAAACAGAGATTAGCGCACTGGATCGTGGATGCCGTTACGACGGCATACCGATCGCAGAATGTGCCATGTCCATTGTCGGTCACGGCTCACTCCACTCGGGGTCTAGCCACCTCATGGGCACTGGCCAGAGGCGCGTCTCTGGCAGACATCTGTAGAGCTGCGGGTTGGGCTACGCCCACCACCTTCGCAAGGTTTTACAATCTTCGCGTAAACCCGGTGTCAGCCCACGTCCTGCGTGGCGACATGTAGGACTGGCATCCGGGGGGGCGTATGCCTGCGAAAGCACCATCCCACCCTCCATGAGGTTGGGTCAGTGTGCTATCTACCCTTTTCCTCTTACCCAACCTTGGCTAAGAGAATTGGTACCTCACCAGCCTCCCTTCTTACCCACTCCTTGGTTAAGAACAGGCATTCCATCCATCACTAAGCACTTCCTCGGGGTTGGCTGAGCAGAGCAGCCTTCCCCCTTAGGCCGGGACTTTCTTGACCTACCACTTAGTTCTAACCGGACCTGTGCTTCAGACGCAGTAACACCCCCTCCGTGGGCTGTTCCGTCTGCTATACCCTCATGACAATGGTTCCCACACTCGGTAACCCATGAGCTTCCCCAGGTGGACCTCCACCTCGCGGTTAACTACCCAGTCCGCACGTTCCATGCGTTCTCCTCCTAGGACGAGACCATACTTTCTCCACCAATTTCCTCCCCACGGGTAGGAGGTGGCCTCTGCAGCGCTTCTCTGCTTAAGAGTGCGCTTTCCCGGTGTAAACCGATCCGGACGGCCTCTCGCCTGTAGAGAGCTAAGGCCCGTTCGTGAAAGTTACCGGTCAGGGCTGTATCCATCTTTCTCGAAAGCTCTGGAACCCCCCGACCACCACACTGGAAGGTTACAAGTTTCGCGAAGCTTCGAGCTGACACGCCCAGGCTTGTTACCGTCGCTTCGCTGAGATTGTGACGCGATACAGCGTTTGTGGCGTTTTCCATACATAACCCCATCTGTCGTTCTCGACACAACGTCGAGAGACCGACAGAAAGGGAACGTCTTGGTTACGTCTGTAACCTCAGTTCCCTGATGGAGGGAACGAGACGTTTTGTCCCTTATGCCACAAACCTGTATCGTTTCTGTTGCAGTTTGAGAGGCTCTCAGGCTCTTCAGAACAAGAGGTAAATTAATGCTGCACGCCGGCTTCCTTTTATACCGGATATCCGGGGGCGGAGTCCGGCATGCAAATTTCATTCGCCAAATTTCATTGGCCTTTTCTTAGTAGTCAGAGTTGATTGGTTCTCAGGAACGAACCCCATCTGTCGTTCTCGACACAACGTCTCGTTCCCTCCATCAGGGAACTGAGGTTACAGACGTAACCAAGACGTTCTGTTTGATTCAAATTCCTTTTTGAGTACGAATATTATTCAAATACAGTATTCATTTTTATAAACATGGCAAACAAACAGAGTTTTCGAGGCCCGTCAAAGGACAATATTCTAAATACACTTTCCGTGTTAATCAAATAGTAGATTCAGGGTAAACAGTATAAAGAAGACACACCTCACTTTATAACTCTTTTACTGAATAGAACCTCAGAATAAGAACACAATCTAATGTGACTTTATTACCGTGAAGCACGCGTCTACATTTAAAATAATGAATATGTGCGCAGAGAAGACGTGAAATGTGAATCAGGCCTAATAAGGGTAGTGTACACTGTAGACAACAGTTTCAAAACTGAGCTTTACTGCCATTAAATGAACTGAACAGTCCTGTTACCATCATCCAAACGCTTGTGTTGTTTATTGTGTTTGTTTTGTAAATAACATTAGCATAATAGCGACATGATAATGCTAATGGAGCTTAATGGAAGATTTCAGAAAGCAACATTTTGTGGCATTGATTGTTTGTCCTGATTAAGGAACAGCTCAATAAATCTGTTTTTTTTAATTTAACATTTCATCAAATCTCCAGGAAATGACACGTACAGACGCCGTTAGGAATCACGTGATTGAATGAATTATACCGCGGTGACTTTCTATGCTTGTGTACTTTCTATCTCTCAGTTTCTCCTGCGGCTGAAAAGATCACGATGTTTTTACATTAACATTTACATATTTGGCAGACGCTTTTATCCAAAGCGAATTACATTGCATTATACAATTCAGTTGTTTTCTGATGTGCAATCCTTGGGATGGAACCCATGACCTTGGCGTTGTTAGTTCCACGCTCTAACCACTGAGCGTTTTGCCGTTTTGAATCAAAGCATGAAGTGAAGGAAAGCGGTGTGGCTCTCTCTTCTGTGACGCTCTCTCTCAGAGCAACACGAGAGCCGGTGAGACAGAAAGACTTTGATGTGTGGAGGAGGACCTTCTCTCTCTCAGAGCTCCTCTCAAACTAAAGGCCAAGTGACAGTCTGACATAAAGTCAATATCAGCCAAAGGACGCCGGATATATTTGAGGGGATTGTCCTCTTTGTGTACTCTGTAAAGGAGCGTACAGGAGGTATCACGTCTGAACAACACAACCATGTCACTTACAACAACGCCAGCTAAACACATTCTCAAAACAATCTTTAATAAAGAGTTCTTATCCATCAACCAAATCAATGAACTCCTAGATGAATCACAACACTAGGGTATCATTACGATGCTCAAGCTTCAAAATAATCACTCTGTTTTTTTTAACTGTATCCTCAACTCAACTCAACTCAACTTTATTTATATAGCGATTTTTACAATTTTCATTGTTACAAAGCAGCTGTACATGAGACACATTGAATACAAGTAAAAAAAAACTAAAGGCATATACCTGTAAAAACAAGACAAAGGTGAAAACAACAAAGACAGACATACAAATGCTCCACACACACAATATGCAAACATACATACACACACACACATTGACATAGATGCACACACACACAGTGAAAGCACACATTGGCGATAAAGGAGAAAGAACCACAGGTCAAATATTAAACGGACTATAAATTCTTATATGCAATATTAATTATGTCTAATTTCTGAATTCTAAAGCAGCCCCCCCGGCAAGGCAGATAGTGCAAAACAATATGCAAACGGTGGTGAGGAACCCAAAACTCCCATCGAGAGAAAAAACCTCAGGAGAACCCAGGCCCAACCAGGGGATTCCAGTTCCCCTCTGGCAAAAGCTGCTGCCTCTGCACAAGCTCAACAGTGCTTGCACAACAAGGCTAAATAAAAATAAAAAATAAACTTAATAAGGTAAATGATAGATTTAAGATTATCATTCACAATCTAATAACATTTGAAATGTTGTAGGAAAATCAAAGTTGTGGCGTCCTTTATCCAGCTCTATCCTCTTAGCTCTTGTCAGGTCACCGCTTCCCATTCTCAGCTCTGCCATCAGGTCTGGGCATGAACTGCATCCTGCGGTAACCTTGGAACAAAGAGACAAGACTGGCTGAGAGTAGAGTACTGTTCTGCACTCTTTGATGCAACAAGTACATCATTTGTTATTGGATGTGTTTCTGGTTCCGGTTGATCTAAATAATGCAGCCTAAATCCTCTGAGGATTAATATTATGGAGGAGTATTGTATGCAAGATTAAAAAGATGAGTCTTTAGTCTAGATTTAAACTGACAGAGTGTGTCTGCCTCCCGGACCGTGCAGGGAAGAATATTCCAAAGTTTAGGCGCTAGATACGAAAAGGATCTACCACCTGCACTTGATTTTGAAATTCTAGGTATTACCAACTGACAGGACGCCTGAGAGCGTAATGTACGTTGAGGTCTGTAATACAATAGAAGTTCATTCAAATACTGCGGCGCTAGACCATGTAGGGCTTTATAGGTAATAAGCAAGATCTTAAAGTTAATGCGATGCTTTATAGGTAACCATTGCAAGGTTGACAGAACCGGGGTTATATGCTCATACTTTTTTGTACGTGTAAGAACTCGAGCTGCCGCGTTTTGAACAAGTTGCAGTTTTCGTAATAGGCCTGCAGGGCATCCACCTAGAAGTGCATTACAATAATCTAGTCTTGATGTCATGAATGCATGAATTAATTTCTCTGCATCTGACAGTGACAGCATATGACGTAGTTTAGATATATTCTTAAGATGGAAAAATGCAATTTTACAGGTGTTGGCGACATGGCTTTCAAATGACAGAGTACTATCGAATACAACGCCAAGATTCTTAGCTGATGACGAGGATTTTATGGAGCATCCATCAATCGTTAAGCGGTATTCTTGGTTGTTACGTATAGCGGTTTTCGGTCCAGTAAGTAACACTTCTGTTTTGTCCGAGTTTAGTAGTAAAAAATTGTTACTCATCCACATTTTTAAGTCAACTATGCAATCCTTTATTCGATGAAACTGCTGGGTTTCATGAGGCTTCGAGGAAATATAAAGTTGAGTATCATCAGCATAACAGTGAAAGCTAATTCCGTGTCGCTTTATTATATCTCCTAGAGGTAGCATGTATAATGCGAAGAGCAGAGGCCCCAAAACTGAGCCCTGTGGTACACCGTACTGGACTTGTGATTAGCGGGACACCTCATTGTTTATTGCTACAAATTGAAAACGGTCAGATAAATAAGACTTAATCCATTTCAATGCTATTCCGTTAATGCCGACGTAATTTTCGAGTCTATATAGAAGTATGCTGTGGTCAATGGTATCCTAGAAGCTCAAGTACTTTTGCATATGCACTTTAACACTAGAACTGCCAACGCAATGTAACAACTTTGTTGAAATAAAACCCATATAAATACAGTACTTTGACTTTTCTTAAATATATTTATATTTATAAAATTACAAAACACAAAATAGTTCTGAGTATTTCTACCTCGAACTACCATGGTGTTCAAATTGAGCGTATGCATCACGGACACAGCATCATTTCAGCGCTCTTTCCCGCCATTGAAGAACTGATTATCTGCTGTTTTTATATGTTAGTGCTCAGCCAAAACATAGCTTACCCTCAAAATATCAGCAAAAAAGAAATACAGCTTTCTGTTTTCCCACAGGTCAGTGAATGTTCTTTGTGACCGTTTTGATCTTGCTACTTTTGTCCATTCATGTCTATTTAGGTATTAACTATGCAATTACATGCATATTCTTCATATTTATTCCTTATAATATACAAAAAATTTATTTGATTTTACATCATTTTGCCTACTTGGAAAATCAGTAATTAGCAGTCTACCCAATAATTGTTTTGGTTGACGATGAAATAATACATTTTTACATACGCAAGAATTTCAATTTCGTGTCCTGATATTTATTATTAACTCTCCTAACAAAACACATCCATTTATTACATTTTGATTCCAGTGGTGTGTGCGATTCTTGTGATCCAATTATAGCTCCTGATAGTTGTTAAATCCAAAAGCCAAATTTATTAAAAAAGAATAGATTTCTAAAATTCACAACATGTTTTTATCTAACAAAATATTCTGCATCAATCAATATTTGTTGAGTTTTAAATGTTGTTTGTGAAAGAACTTTGCTCTTCTTCCTGCCGGTGTCCTTAAACAGAACACCGGACACAAAGTGAGACGGAGACACACACCTTCAGATGCGAGCTCGTAGCGTTAGCAAAATTATATACAAAAAAAACGCTTTAATTATTTTTTTTATTTTAAACAAATGTATTATGTGCACTCATCTGAGTTCACTTAGCACTTGTGGATGTGGTTGAGGATTTTGACGTTTTTTAGTTATCACATGTTAATATATGACAACAGACATTTAAAGATTCATTCTAAAATCTCAAAAGAAGCTTTGAATGAAAATCTTGAACGGACAAAATGACGTTCAGTCTATTATGGGCGGTCAAAATGTCGGCTTAAGCCATTCTCGTGGTGATAGACTTCCAGGAGATCTAGCGTTCACCTTCATCTGAGCACTTACATCTGACTGCTGTGATTCTCTCCTGAATGAGTCCGTGGTCTCAACGATAATGATTCAATGAGTCGCTCACTTCATTCTTGAATGAATCAGGCAATTTGAAAGAATTGGTTAAATGATTCAGTGACTCTGTAAGGGTTACACACATGATACGTGTAAAGCAATGATAAATGAATCAGTAAATGAATGAATAACTGAGTGAAACAACAGAAATATAATAGAAATAAACAGAATAACATGTTGTCGTCACTCCCCATCAGTGCTGTAGTGAGGATTGTGAGACGTCATGTGTGTCAGTGTCACACGGATCATTGGTTCATAGCGTACATGCTCGGAACACAATTGGGAAGAATGAATTGTTAATTACCTTTATCCCTAAATCATTTCTGCATGTATGTCTGTATTTCTTCATTTCTTCATTCGTGCACTTTATTTACACACTTTGTTAAGTCATTTCTTATCTTCCATAGAAAACAAACATTTGTGAGAACATGTACAGTAAAGAATCTGCTCTGATGATATTAATGTAAGGATGGACGAGATATATTTTGATTTGTCTACTTGGCTGTAAAGAAAACCGGTACAGTTTTAATAAAAGTGCTCATTGCACTCGGCTCCTAGAGTAAGAGAGGTGAGTCACTAGTGACAGAGTTGGTTACTATGGTTACTGACTCTGAGTATAAGTGAGCTCTCCTTTAGAAACAGGCTTGAGTTACCTCGCCTCCTCTGGTTTAACATACCTCACATTCTGAAACTGAAAACACAGAGTTTCCCTCACTTCAGGGTTAACATACTCAGAGTTTTCACTAAACCTGCTTTCTGAAACGAGCTCCTGATGTGAACAGAATCAGTGCTGTCAGCTGTCAAAGACAAACAAATCCTTTAAGTTACTTCACAAAATGTGTCTCAGAACACAACACGAGTGATTCAACAACTGATCCACACGCTCCATGTGTGTGTGTAGACTGTCATACTCAAACTCAACTTTAATAAAATGACTTTATTATAATAATGAAAATGCTAAATAAAGAAATTATTGAAATACATTTTTGATTCACATGGATTGAGGTGTAAATGTCATGTGACTGATGACGTCATGCGTTCTTCACTATTGACTGTTCAGAGCTATGACATCACACATTAAGTCCTTTAAACATAAAGCTGTGCACAAAACATAAAGTGTGAGTCTGTGTGAGTGTGTGTCAGTTCGCCTACGTGTGTGTGTGTGTGTGTGTGTGTGTGTGTGTGTGTGTGTGAGTGTGTGTCAGTTCGCCTAGGTGTGTGTGTGTGTGTGTGTCTGTGTGTGCGTGTGTATGTCTGTGTGTGTGTGTGTGTGTGTGTGTGTGCGTGTGCATGTGTGCATGCGTGTGTATGTCCGTGCGCCTGTGTGCTTGCATGCGTGCGTGTGTGTGTGTGTTTGTGTGTGTGTGCGTGCGTGTGTATGTCTGTGTGTGTGTGTGTGTGTGTGTGTGTGTGTGTGTGTGTGTGTGCGTGTGCATGCGTGCATGCATGTGTATGTCTGTGTGTGTGTGTGTGTGTGTGTGTGTGTATGTGTGTGTGTGTGTGCGTGTGCATGCGTGCATGCGTATGTATGTCTGTGTGTGTGTGTGTGTGTGTGTGTGTGTGTGCGTGCGTGTGTGTGTATGTCTGTGTGTGGTGTGTGTGTGTGTGTGTGTGTGTGTGTGCGTGTATATGTCTGTGTGTGTGTGTGTGTGTGTGTGTTGTGTGGTGTGCATGCGTGCATGCGTGTGTATGTCTGTGTGTGTGTGTGTGTGTGTGTGTGTGTGTGTGTGTGTGTGTGTGTGTGTGTGTGTGTGCGTGTGCATGCGTGCATGCGTATGTATGTCTGTGTGTGTGTGTGTGTGTGTGTGTGCGTGCGTGTGTGTGTATGTCTGTGTGCATGCGTGTGTATGTCTGTGTGTGTGTGTGCATGCGTGTGTATGTCTGTGTGTGTGTGGTGTGTGTGTGTGTGTG
>CM017901.1:446366-488748 GCA_008369825.1 Triplophysa tibetana | reverse complement strand
CTAAAACCCCACTAACACAAAACCAACAAAAACCTGTAAAGGAGAAATGGTTTGATAAGGAGTGTAAAAACCTTAGAAAAGAAGTAAGATTCTATCAAATCAGAGACACAGAGATGCTGACAATGTAAACACACGCCAACTCTACCATGAAAAAGTAAACATATAGGACACACTAAGGAAGAAAAGAAACAGATACACAAAACCAGTTAAAGCAATTGAAGAATCTCTAGAAACCAATCGCTTCTGGGAACATTGGAACACACAACCTTACAAAACCCACCATGAAGATCTTCCCATCAGAACGGAGACGTATGGATAAAGCACTTCTCAAACCTCTTTAGTAAAATAACCAAGAACCATGAACAAACTAAACTACACAACAAACTATGCACTCTGGAGTCAACAATTAAAGATTACCAAAACCCTTTAGACTATCCAATTACACTCGCTGAGCTAGGCCAAAATATACCAAAACTTAAATCCCAAAAAGCAAGTGGTATCGACGGTATCCTAAACGAGATGATTAAATACGCAGACCAAAAACTTACACTCGCCATCCTCAAACTGTTTAATATCATCTTAAGTACAGGTATATTCCCACAATCTGGAACAAAGGTCTCATAACTCCAATCCATAAAAGTGGAGACAAATTCGACCCTAATAATTACCGCGGAATATGTGTAAACAGCAACCTAGGTAAACTCCTCTGTAACATTCTAACAGCAGACTTCTCCAATATCTAAACAACCAAAACATCCTGAGAAAATGCCAAATTGGTTTCCAACCCAATACCGCACATTCCGATCATATATACACTCTTCCTACCTTAATTGACAAAGAAACAAACCAAAAGAAAAGAAAGCTCTACTCATGCTTTGTTGACTTCAAAAAAGCTTTGACTCAATCTGGCATGAGGGACTTTTTCTTCAGTTGATTCAATGTGGCATCGGAGGAAAAACCTACGACATCATCAAATCAATTACACCAATAACACATTTGCAGTTAAAATTGGCAACAAGCACACAGACTTTCTCTCTCAGAGTCGTGGAGTGAGACAGGGCTGTAGTCTAAGTCCTACACTATTTAACATTTACATGAATGAACTAGCTGGAGCTCTAGAACAGTCACCAGCACCTGGTCCGACCTTACAAGACACCGAAGTGAAATGCCTCCTGTTTGCAGACGATCTGGTGCTGCTGTCACACACAAAAGAGGGTCTACAGCAACATCTGGACACCCTGCACACTTTCTGCCAAACCTGGGCCCTATCGGTTAAACCTTAAAAAGACTCGAGTCATGATATTCCAAAAAAAGCCCAGTAGCCAAAACCAACATAACCGTTTCAAACTAAACAACGTGCCCCTAGAAACACACCAAGAACTACACATATCTTGGTATAAAACATAAGTAACACCGGAAACTTAACAAGGCTGTAAATGACCTGAGAGACAAGGCACGAAGAGCCTTTTACGCAATCAAAAAGAATATCAAAATTGACATCCCAACCGTAATCTGGCTGAAAATAATACAATCAATTATAGAACCGATGGCGCTGTATGGAAGTGAGGTTTGGGGTCCTCTCGCCAACCAAGAGTTCAGCAGATGGGACAAACACCCAATAGAGATTCTACAAACAGAAATGTGTTAAAAACATTCTACGGATACAGAGAAAAACTCCAAACAACGCCTGCAGAGCAGAATTAGGACTGTATCCTCTAATCATTAAAATACAAAAAAGAGCTTTAAAATTCTAACCCACACCTTAAGAACAGCGACACAGACACACTCCATCACAAAGCCTTAAGCCATCAAGAGCTGAGCCCAGAGAGAGAACCCCTTCATCCAACTGATCTCACAACTAACTCTAAAAACCCAAACATGCCAAGACAACCCAAAAACCCCAGCCAGACTAAACCAAATGATCAAAAGACAAAAGAGAAATATCTCAACACTGGACAGAAGCAACAGCTCAGCAAAGTAAACTGGAATGCTATCTGTCGCTAAAGAGAGAATATAAAGTGTCAGAATACCTCACAAGCGTATCAGATCCTAAACTAAGAAAAGTGTTGAGCATGTACAGACTCAGTGATCAGCAGCTCACTGTAGAGACGGGCAGACACAGACACACATGGACACCGAGAGAAGAGCGACTGTGTCCACACTGCACACACAATCAGTGGAAACAGAGCTGCACTTTCTCCTCCCTGTCCCAACTACACACACATCAGAGAAACATTCTTCCCCCAGTTTACAAACTTACACAAAGACCTTTGACCAGTTTCAACAAAAGGACAAGATCTCATACATACTGGGAGAGAAAACTCAAGAAGCTCAAACCTGCTCAAGATATGTCAAGTCCTGCCACGAGACAAAGAACAAGCAGCACAAACAAAACAACACTGACAGAACAACACACACAAACTGACACTATCACCCTCATTGAGAACTTTAATTAAAACTCTTTTTCTCTTTATATTGAGATGTTTATAATATATTTTTTACTTATAGACTTTTAATTTTATTGTATCTTATTTTTTATCTTAATCTGTATTTGTGCATGTTTATATTTAATCTTGTGCTTTGGCAATGTAAATTTCCTTTTATCATGCCAATAAAGCTTCTTTGAATCTTGAATCTTGAGAGAGAGAGAGAGAGAGAGAGAAAGAGAGAGAGAGAGAGAGAGAGAGAGAGTATGAGAGAGAAAGATAGAGAGAGAGAGAGACATAGAGAGAGAGAGAGTGTGTGTGTGTGTGTGTGTTGTGTGAGAGAGAGAGAGAGAGAGAGAGAGAGAGAGAGAGAGAGACAGAGAAAGAGTTATGCTACATTATTATTAAAGCTCATGATGTGTATGATGAGAAACACAAATCTCTGATGTTTGTTCCTGATTTTGACTTTGTGGTGATTCTGAAAGTTACTAAATGTCTTAAAATAAGTTTGGGGGAATTTTGTTATTTATTATGAAGCTAACAGATAACTCCTACAAGTATTATATACACATACACACTTTTTTGTGATATATTGTTTCACTATATGTGATAGAAGTCAAAGTAGATGGAGTTAGTATAACTTTCATAAGTAAGTGTCTAACAGAGATGCTGCAGATGTGTTTCTTGTGTAAGAACAGAAATACTGACTGTAAATCATGTTTAAAGTGCAGTTCACTGGTCAAGAGCTTCATTCTCAATCCGCTGCAGTCACAAAACTTGTTTAAAAAGAAATGTCACCGATTATAATTAGAGATTTAATTGAGGTACACAAAAGCTGGATTTAAAGACACACGCATAGAGTCGTACAGGACATATGTTGAGCGTCTAAACTAAATGT
Organism: Triplophysa tibetana; assembly: GCA_008369825.1. Lineage (NCBI taxonomy): Eukaryota > Metazoa > Chordata > Actinopteri > Cypriniformes > Nemacheilidae > Triplophysa > Triplophysa tibetana. The sequence continues at coordinate 485,424 of CM017901.1, read as the reverse complement.
AGTGTTGTTATATAAGAGCATCAGAGCTCATGATGTGTGTGAACGGTCAACTCTTACAGTAAATGACACCAGATGGTGAAACTATAGTCTCATATTCATGTATGGAGGGATTTATCATCATGCTCTAAGCTTCATTTGGGAGTTTTGATCAACGTTGTGAAAGCCGTTGGTGTTATTGTCCCGTGTGCTCTTAAAGAGTTTCTCTGTGTTAAATCACTGCTCTTTTCTCCAGTTGGATGTGTTGTGATGTGATCTGTTGATGCTTTATGAGCGTGTTGACCCCTGTGTTCAGTGTAAATGTCAGCGGAGGTCTGAATCAGCACCGCTCACTGACCGTCTGCTCAAATATGGTGATCTAAAGGTGTTTCTCTGTATGTGGGGCAGTTGTTCCTGTTTGAGGAATATGTGCTCACACATGTGTGTCTCTGTGCATTAGTGTCTTTGTCTTCATTCGCTGAGATTTAATCTGTCTAGTGTCTAATGTTCAAACACAGTTTTGGGCTTTCTCATGTTTTGAGCCCATTTGCATGAACAACGTGAAAATATTACTTTTGTATCTAGTATAACTGAAATATCCTTATGTGACTATGAATGATGAGTGTATTTTTAGTTGAAAATTGACCTCCTGTTCAACCCTGTTATGCTGTGGCATGAAAATGAGAAGATGTTATTACATTAGTAATAAAATTATTGCATCGTAGCATTTTATTATTCCATAGTGATGGTTTCTACTGTTTTAAAGTAAATGTCTGTACTTCTTCATGCTTCACATACAACATGTGGCCTCAACAGTTCAACTCTGTTTGGAGAATGTTTCTTTCTGTCCTTATATTCACGGCGAGCGACAGCCGCAGCTCGAGGTTCACCACTGACTCGTAAGGTTTTCTATTAAAAGCCGGTCTAAATTTGACCCGGTGTGGTCAGCAGGCGGGTGGCCTCTGTTTCCCATCACCATAATAAGATTCACACTCAATATTAATCTGCTTTATTGCTCCAGATTATCCTACACATGAAAGGCTATAATTGGACACGTTTATTAATAACAGACTTCTGAGTGTTTCTTATTTATTAAAGATTAATCAGAAACCCTGTTACTCCCGTCATCGTTTAGTTTAGTTCAAAGAGTATTGATATCACAAATCAGGCTTGTTTTGGTTTTTAAACATTTGGATCGTGTTGAATGCATCTAAAGTAAAACATCCCTATTAAGTTTCATCTCAAAAAATAATAGTAAGTTTAACACGCTGTGGAAGAGCACAGAAACTAAAGGACAGGTCCAGCAGCTCCAGATCTCTGTGAGGACGGAGAGGCGTTCGGTTATATGATCTCTGATGTTTGACAGGTCATGTGACGCTGAACACCTTTGATTCACTGCACACTTGTTGTTCTCTGACACTGATCTGATGGCGGTCATGCGGCGAAGCTAAAAAAAGCTCAGACTCCTCTGCAGCTGTCCGGTGTGAAGCAGTCGCTTCATTTATAACCTCAACACACCTCCTGAAAACGGCAACCGTTGCCATAGTTACCGGAGAGAGTGCGCTGTAGCTTTAAGAGGAGAACGGCTGGGTTTGACGTCAGTGAGTGCAGCGGCCGTGTTTACACGCTACTGATCGCATCAATGTCTTTATTCCTGAACGGATGTGTGCGGCTCACAGTGACATTACTTGTGTGGGAACGACCGGAGACGCCGGCGCAGCTCACACACACACACACTCACATCAGCATGACTTCTCTTCAGTGTGTCCCTTTGACATTGCAGCTGTCAAAACACAGAGTCCACCTCATCTGAATCTCATGCAACACAACACACACTCTTCTCAATGACCCACTTTCCATCATCACACACACAGCCTGCAAACAACAAGACCTTAAACAGATTAACACACACACAGAATAATGTCTCATTCTCATTTCCGTGTTGTATAATCACTCTTCCTCTCTTGGCGTCTGTACTGACCTGTCTCTCTCTCTCTCTCTCTTTCTCTCTCTCTCTCTCTCTCTCTGGTTGAGAGCGTTCAGTGTCCGGCTCCTGTCTGTCCGTCCGAGTGACCGGCTGAACGCCAGCCCTCCCTCTGCTGCTTTATATAGAGCTCTGACAGCTCAGCTCACGCACAGAATTCTGGGAAACACAGGGACTCTGAGGGGGGGGTGAAGGAATTTACAGCAGAGAACTGCAATGAAATTGCTCACAATTCAATTCACCATTATTTGTTTAGAGTTCCTCACAGTTTACACAGTGCAAAGCAGCTTTACACTCGAGCACAACACAAGAACATAAAACATTCAAATTGTATAAAAAGTGTCTGGAGCTGGCGTCATCTGAAACTCCTTTACTTATGAATTACTGCATATTCTAGCGTGATGGATGTGACATGAGAATGTTTTTGTCACCAATGTACAGATCCATTCGTTTATATTTTACTGAAACCTTTTTCACAGAGTATAAACATCAAGTGTTGTATTTTTAGAAGGGCAAATAAACATGCGTTACGGATGTGAGAAAAAAGGACACAGTGTTAAGGAGACAAACTTTGTAGGATTTCTGTGATGTAAAATTCACAAACCTGAAGCAATAATACCCAACACATGCAGAAGCGACGACTCTTCACAGAACATTAAATAGTTTGTTGTCATGTGTCTATTTATGAGGAATATGAACCGTTATGGATGAAACAATCCTGAATAAGGAACTTACCTGACTATGAAAAATCATGCGTTTAAATGTGTTAAAACCTGAAGAGAGACCTGACACAGATATCTGAACCGCAAGTGTTGACATCTGTTAGTGTGGTAAAATCATTTGGTACAAACATATTCATGGTAAGGTTGACATTTGTGCATATGTGACTGATGTGAGAATTATGAAGAATTAAAAACACGGACTGTCAACAGTGTTGGGTGTAACTAGTCACAAAGTAATGAGTTACTGTAAATTAATTACTTCTTCCTTGAAGTAAGGGATTACTTTTCTTTTTTCTGTAATTCAATTACTTCAAATGTAATTAAACTAAATACTGTGTTCAATATATGTGTGTGCAATAGTGGAATTGACAACAAAATGTGTCTAACTTCAAAATCTGTGCTTTAATGTATAAATCTTACATTTGTAATACTTTGGTCAGTTAATAATACTTTATGTAGTTTTTATTTAAATGAATTAAAAGAGCGGTTGTAAGAATTTTGCAGTAAAATATCCAAAAACAACTTGGCCAATGTTATAAATATATTCCAGCTGAGTTCTTACAATATCTCAAATGTTTCCAACTGCTTTTAATTCCTGATAAAATCTCCATTCTAAAAAGTGGACCGGGGCCGTTTAGTTGTAAATTGCGTCATATCCGTGTTACCCTTTGTTAGCGCCTTTACTGACGTAGCAACCACGTGACAATGTCGTAGACAGATGCGGAAGAGGTTTGTGCCGTCGGTCCGTCTAGAATTCAAACCGTTCAAAATAACTTTTACTATGATTGATTTGAACACTTAAAACACCATTGAACAATTACACAATTACTGTAACATCTATGACTAACAATTTAGTTTTAAACCTTACATTACTCGGGTCTCATTGATTATAATGAAATTAAATGATTTCATCAAACGCCACATTTATAAAACTTTATTACTTTACCTCTTCCGATCACTCTCGTTCCCGTCTGATTGATGTATCAGCGGTACCATCAGCGGTGGAGTTGATGACAACATATCCCATCATTCCACGCTTCTACACAGCGTCATCAAGCTACGCCATTGTTGGTGTTTTGATCGTGCGCCCTCTAGCGGAGAGTTCTACAAACTGTTCCTTTAACTACTCAAGGTTGATTTAGGATATAAAAAGTGATTAGTAAATAAATACTTTTTGGAGACAGTCATCTGTAAAGTAATCTAATAACACTAATGAATATGTCATTAGTAACTAGTAATGGATTACTTTTTCAGAGTAACTTACCCAACACTGAGTGTCACACTAAAAACTTTTCTCTCTCTCACTTCATGATCCCATCACAGAATGATCTTTCTCTATGACCTCTGAAATATTTGATTCATATTTACACATTCATGTTTGAAGCTGAAGTGATCGCGACTGTCGACCTGAAGAATAAAACTACAACAGATTGAGTGTCAGTTACTGGAGTGTTCTGGAGCGATGTTATATAAGTTAATAGGTGTTTATAATGTCAATCTTTATTGAGTCTGAACCCACACGCTCACCTCAGTCTACATGTGTACAATTCACATCAATAACACTCACAACATTGTGTTTGTGTGACACAAGAGTCTCATTCACAGGACAACCTTCTCCATCTCATTACTGTGTTCTCTAAACACTTCTCTATTAAATCAAACCATCATTCATTCAACATTTTATTCATGTTTCTGAAAGACACTGAATACAGAACACTTGTGTGCTGTAAGGGGGTGAAGCTTATCAGAACTTTTCTCACGTATTCACATTATATATCATCCACATTAAAACAAAAACATTCAAATAGACTTTGACTTCAGTCCAACACAAATCATGAGGAAATAAAATCACTTTATTTTCTGTCCTCAATACCGTTCTACACAGCCATTGTGTCATTTACTCTTATAAAACGTCTTTACACAAAGATGATCTAGTTTATACTGCACATGTGTGTCATCTGAAAGCGGTTTTATTCATCATCGGGAACAAAAGTAGATTTTCAAGTGAAATTGAATTGTTGCACAGAACCCACAACAGACTGCAAAACGATTTTATGACTTTGCTTATTTCTACCTCCAGGTGGCAGTAAGTTCATCATCCATTAAAAACCTGTAATAAAATAAAAAATCAACTGTAATACCTTTTATTTCATATATAAATGTCTTGACACAAAGACATCAAAGAGTTGTGTATGTGCTTTGTGTAGATCTGTTTTTGGCCACGAATGACAAACACTGTAACATCATCCATCAAACACGAGTCTCTTCAACACTTTCACAGTCTGTTCACAGATGCTCTCAACACTTTCATAAATACAACAAGAGAAAGAGAGAAATGATGAGAAGCAGCCCTAATGTCTTCATGATGATGATGTTAAAGCAGTCAGAGGCACTCGTGAAGGTCTGAGACGAATAACAAACTGCACAAAACTCCTTCAAGTGCTCCACAATATCAAAGAATACAATCAGAGTCTGCGGTTAAGGCAGATAAAGAGACTGAGACGTGTGTCTGAATAACCGGCACACGAGCAGTCCGCTCTGAATCCAGCACGCGTGTTAAGCGTCTGATGTTAAACATCCAATGACGTCTGACACGCGTGTGATGAACACTTTCACTGGAATCATAGACATGAAGTCAAACACAAGTGAATGATCCTCGGCTTTAATGCACGGCAGGTGAGATGGCACTTGTGTTGTGTTCTTCACGTCTAGACATACATGTTGGCATCTGAAAGTGCGCCTTCTGTTCCCTTCGTGTCGTTTGTATTTCACCCCTGTGGATTTAACCGGAGTCAGAGGCGTCCGGTTCTCTCTCATCCGGTTCTCTCTCATCCTCGCTCGGATTCTGCTCGTCAGACGGCAGGTGCACGCGCTGCTCGTCCATCCTCTTGGCCTGAACTCTCTGGATGAGGTTGAAGAAGTCCTCGTCGGGGACGGTGGGGGCTCGCGGACCTCCTTCAGGAGGAGAGCAGCGCTGGTCGTCTATCCTGGAGGACTGAAGCACACAGAGAACTCACAGTGAATAAAACCAACAGAGAACCTGGTCAGACGTGTGATGCGTGCGCCAGTCACCTGACACTTGACCAGCATGTTGAAGAAGTCATCGCCGGGCTCCTGAGGGTCACTCTCTCCACGCAGGTGACTCAGATTATTGTGAGTGATTCTGAGTCCGGGCAGATTGCTGACGCTCACCCTCTGATCATCCAGACGCCGACTCTGTGTGCTGATGATCAAGTCAAAGAGCTCCTCCGTCTGAGGAGACGTCAGATGACCGGCGTCTGTGAAGAGAGAGAGACGTTATCATGTCCGTCACATCCGCAGAATGTTGACGTGAACGTTAAACTCAATTATTTGGTGGTTTGTGAGTAAAAGTGAGGCTGGCTGACCGATGATGTCGTTGAGAGAGTCTGCGTCCGCTCCTCCGGTGTTCTCGCCGTTGGTCGGCTCGTCCAGGTGACAGCGCTGGTCGTCCATTCGGCTGCTCTGAAACTTGCTCAACAGGTCAAAGAAACAGTCCTCGTCCGAATGATCCCGACTCAGTTTCTGCAGGGAAAACATCTGTCAGTCAGATGACGCGTTTGCATTTATTCACTATATTCTATTTCATGAGTGACTCATGTGAGCTCTTATCACAATCTACAGCTCTGTGTGTAGGATCACAATGACCTTTCAGCTGATCGCACACACACACATCATCATCATCAGTTTGATCTTCAGCTATTAGAGGACAAGATCAATAACAGTGTGAGATGCGAGCCATACCTGTTCACAGCACATGACCGTGTTACTGTGATTCTCTCCATCACATGAACAAACACCAGCGCTCACATTCATCACACACATTACACAGAACAACAAACTGAGCACATCATCTGAACACTCCTTAAACATTCATTCATTCGCCAGCAAATGAAATACAGAACGAAAGACACGCCTGTGTGTGTCTAACATCACAACATACACACTTCTGTTAAACTGTTAGTTTACATCTGTAAATAAACCATCATGTGAATAAAAGCCTCACGTTCAGCTCAAGTGTGAATCCATCCTGACATCTCCACCGCTCAATCTCTTACTACACCTTCAATGATCTCTGATCCCACTGAGCACTTACTTCAATTATTCACTTACACTGAGAGAGAGAGAGACATTAAGAAAGAGAGAGAGAGACACTGAGAGAGAGAGAGACATTAAGAAAGAGAGAGAGAGACACTGAGAGAGAGAGAGACATTAAGAAAGAGAGAGAGAGACACTGAGAGAGAGACAGAGAGAGAGAGAGAGAGAGAGATTAAGAAAGAGAGAGAGAGAGACACTGAGAGAGAGAGAGAGAGAGAGAGAGAGAGAGAGAGAGAGATAGAGAGAGAGAGAGAGAGAGAGAGAGAGATTAAGAAAGAGAGAGAGAGAGACACTGAGAGAGAGAGAGAGATTAAGAAAGAGAGAGAGACAGAGAGATAGAGATAGAGAGAGAGAGAGAGAGACAGAATGGCCCGGGAAAGGTCTTCGACCAAATAACATCACGGTTTCCATAGAAACCTCAACCCCAGTGTTATGGCCTTTGGTCACACTCACACATCCTAAAGCACACACACACATGTCTGGTTTATTATCTCTGTGGGGACAGTCCATAGGCGTAATGACCTGTATACTGTACAAACTCTATATTTTATCCACTAAACCTAAAGATCCTTGAAAACTTTTTGCATTTTAAGATCTAAAACAAATATTGTTCTGTACAATTTATAAGCTTTTTTGCCCATGGGTACCTACATTTTGGTCCCCACAGTGACACGAGTCCCCATGTGTTGGTGTGCAATCAGGTTTGCACTCACACACTCACACCCAAATTTGACAGACAGACAGACTTTGATACAGACAGTGAGTCCACATACAGACTCTGAGCATGACAGACAGACAGACGCACAGACAGGCATTGAGACAGACACTCACTGGAGGTGTGACATGAACTGTGATGTCATCAGTGTCCACAGGTGAGTCCAGCCACTGTCTGTCATCTGATGATGGACTGTCTGTGTGTTCTCCCGTGCTGCAGTGAGACAGCTGATGCTGTGATCTTCTCAATCCACCATTAACACCTGCAGCATCTCCATTCTGTCACACACACACACACACACACAGTTCTCATGAAACGCTGGTGATGATCTGATGAATGTGTAGATTCTCTGAGTGAGCTGATGTGTGTTGTGTTGTGTGTTGTGTTGTGTTTGACCTTCTCAGAGCCGTACTTCCACAGCTCAACACTGTCCACACTGCTCCTCTTACTGAATTTGGGTCTGGCTCCTGTGAAGAGGTCACAAATGATCAAGTGTTATCTCTGAAGATAGTCTTATCTATTATCTGAAGCCCAGTTTGTGTGTTTCCAGAGGATTGTGGGATTTTTCCAGGGTTCATTACACAGACAAGTGAGTTTGATTATGACAAATGATGTATATGAAACTACATGTGAATTCTGATCAAGTTAAGATAAGTCTGAGTTTAGCTCTCACCCTGAACTTTAAACTCCGCCTCAGAGGGAGAGAGATCATCGTCCTTCACACCAACCACCTCCATCAGCTCCTCTACGTTCATCCCGGCCGTCAGCTCTCCGTTTCTGTCACCGATCTGACAGAGAGAGAGAAATGAGTTCATGATGAGCGCAGCAGGAGAACACAGGATGATGACATCACTCACCTCTCTGGAGATGGCCAGATGTTTTCTAGCGTAATGTAAAGCCTGACGGTGATTTCCTAATAAAACATAAGCATTACCCAAACTCCAACACGCACGACCCTCTCCAACCCTACAACACACACACAGAGAGAGAGAACACAACTCAACATCTACTCTGTGTGTGTGTGTGTGTGTGTGTGTGTATGGGTGCAGGTGTGTGTGTGCTTGTGGATCGCGCTTGTGTGTGTGTGTGTACGAACGTGTTTGCGTGTACATGCAGGTATGTGCGCATGTTTGTGCCTGTGATTGCATGTTTGTGTGTGCGCGCATGCGTGTTTGTGTGCGCGCCTATGCATGTGTGTGTATGAATGCGCGTGTGTGCATGCGTGTGTTTGTGTGCGCGCCTGTGCATGTGTGTACATGCCCGTGTGTGCTTGTGTGTATGTGTGCGCTTGTATGCGTGTGTATGTGTTGAGACCTGTCTCCGAGCTCTTGAGCGATGATCAGGTGTTTCAGGTGATGTTCGATGGCTCTGTCATACTCTTGCAGTAGCGTGTATGTGTTTCCCAGACTGTAACACGCTTGAGCTTCCATCACCTGATCCTTCAGCTGCCGAGAGAGCTGCAGAGTTTTCCTGAACACAAGAGAAAACACACAACATCTAAACATGAGACGCCTGCATGCAGTCATTCCACCTGTTGTGCGGTTGCTCTGATGAATTTGTGTAGTTCATGTGAAGTGTTTGAGTGACACTGAGATGATGAGCACATCAGTTGTGTTTGTGTATGCGTGCGGCAGTGGACGTCAGCTCCTGTAGATGGCGCTGTGCTCACCTGTAATACTCTGTTGCTGCGTTGAACTGGCCGAGGAATATAAGAGCGTTGCCTAGGTTACTGTACGCTCGCCGCTCGGCCGCCTTGTCACCAAATTCTTTGGCAATGGAGAGACGCTGTGAATAACAAGAAGGGCTTGTGTGTGACTTTGAACCCAAACTAAAGACACACAACATGAACCAGAACACACAGTTTGAGGGGAAAAGCGTGTGTGTATTTCACAGATATGAGGACTGCTGTACCTCTCTGTGGAACTTGATGGCCTCAACAAAATTACCCAGCAGGTAATGGGTGTTGCCAAGGTTACCAAAGGCCCGGCCTTGAGCCGCTCGGTCTCCCAACTCCTTCACCAGAGCCAGATTCATCCTACAGAAGAGTCACAGTCTTCATCTTCGTCACGTTTGTGTTTCATTTCACAACACAGGACTCAAGAGCTTCATCCATAACATCTACAGAGCTCTTGATCAGAGATGATGATCCTGTGTATAGAACTACACTACCCATCATGCCCAACAAAAAGAGATCCACCAATCACAGAGGCCACAGGAATCAAACATAAGATTTAAAGTGACGGTTCACATTAAAATCTCTCCCATGTGGTTGTAAATCTGAATGTGAGTTTTTCTTCAGTGGAACACAACAAAAGATATTTTGAGAAATGTGGTTTTGTGTTCATTAGGGGTGTGATGAGACACTTATCCCACAAGACAAGACGAGACACGAGACTGGGTTCACGAGAACGAGACGAGACTTTGAAACAAATTAAATGTTTTTAATTTTAATAAATGATATTATGCACTATGCACTGCAGTAATAATAAACAGTAAACAATGCAGTAACACTGCTAAATATTTTGTCACAAAATCACAGGCACGTAAATGCACAAAAATAAACAAACACAAACAGTATAAATTTATTGTGTGTGCGAAGCATTTTATGTGCGGCTCAAATCCTGCCTCGCGCACAGCCACATCCATGTTACGCGCATCATCTGTCACAATAGCGATGCCGTGGTTTGGCTTCGTAAGGCCCCAGTCAGTGACAGCTGCTTGTAAAACTTCAGCGATGTTTACACCTGTGTGGGATTCGAAATTTGGGCGTGTCTGCAGTACAAAATGTACCATTTCCCAGTTACTGTTAATTGTGTGGGCTGTTATTTTAATATAGCTCTGCGTACACCTAGACATCCAAACGTCAGTAGTAATGCAATGGTTTCTGCATCTTTTAGAGTCTGTACAACTTTTACCTTGCACTCTTTGTGGAGGCTCGGGACCACTGTGCGAGTGAAATGTGTGTGTGACGGGATCGTGTACTTTGGTTCAAGTGTATGGATGAGTCGCCGAAATCCCAGATTTTCCACCACAGAAAATGGCCTCATTTCAGCAGCAATAAAAACGCCAATGTCTCTCGTTATTGCCGTGGCTCTTGCACTTGACGTTGGAAGTTTCGCTGGAAAGGCATTTGTTATCATTGTTTGCCCTTTCATGCGACCAGAATTGCTCTCCGTTTTCGCAGCTTTTAAAGATGTGTGGTTATGTATAGATGTTTCTGCATGGTGGTCGTGTTAGCATGGGCGCCGTAAAGGGGTGGAAGGTTAGGACGATTCTAAGGGCCCAGGCTGATTTGGGGCCCAGAAGAGCAGACCCCCTTTTTATTTTCCTATTTCTTTTCTTTGTGGGGGTCCCAGAAATTTTGGTTTCCATAGGGCCCAGAATTTCTGGCGGCACCCCTGCGTGTTAGCAGAGGTGTATGGTATTAATTTCTTACAATGTTTACATATTGTCTTTGTCTTGACTGTTATTCTTTCGCCGTTTCTTATCTCCACCGGAAACCCAAAATGTTGCCACACAAACGATTTAAATGTGGCGGGGGCATCTTCGATCCTCATTTCACCATTCATGGTGCCAATTGTGTGAAGATTGTTACGTTCTCGCGAGACCAACCGAATCTCACGAGATCTCGTCACACCCTTAGTGTTCATACAATAGAAGTCAATGGAGTTCAGTGTTTGTTTGATTTTAAAATCTTAAAATGCAATAATTCTTAATAAAAGCGTTTCTAAACTCAGTAGAAGCAGGTTTCTTTTTGAGGTCAGTGTTGTGTTGTTCTCTGTGAGAGGAGCAGATTTTCAGGTTGTGTGTTTGTCAGTAAACAGAGACACAGATGAGGGAGCAGATGATGATGATGATGATGATGATGTCTCAGTCTGACACCTCAGATCTCTCTGCGGCTCATTTCTGTGTTTTTTAAGCTTGTGCTAAACGCCGCTGATAGCAGCACACGTCTCAGTGGATTCTCTTCATCACACTTCAGATATATTCATGTCTTGTGTGTGTTTGTGGTGTGTCAGACTCACTCGTAGAAGGCCGTGGCTCTCTGTAAAGTATCTCTCACATCAGGATGAAGATCTCCGGGGTCTTGTGAACTCCCCCACAGTTGCTGTTTTCCCTTCGCGTGAAACACGTTTCCCATGTTATACAGCGCCCGCGCCTCACCCACCTGTGACAACATCGAAACGGTTTCATGTTTATCAACATCACAGATCTACACATCACACAAAAGAGGAATGTTGACCTGATGAACTCAATCCAACAGAAAGTTCATCGTAACGGATGTTTTATAATGTCAAAGATTGAAAAGTCTAAACATGTTTTTATTTGAGAAGTTTGCTAATAAATGGAATCAGGATTTCTTACACACCGAGCAAACCTCTCAGTTAAAGAGAATATGAGAGATGTGTGTTTTTATGCAGTTTTTCACATGTCAGTCTTGACCTGTTCAATATGGCGCCTCACCTTGTCTCCTTGTTCTTGAGAAATGTCCAGATGTCTCTGACAGCAAACAGCCGCTTCATCATATCTGCCCAGAACCTTCAGCGTGTTTCCCAGATTCCCGCTGGCTTTCCCTTCCCCGATGCGATCACCTATGGTCCTGATGACATCAGAATGACATCACTAACATGAACATCAGCAGCCACAGTGACTCTAGTGTGAGTGTTTGAGCGGTGTTACCGAGCGAGCGTCAGGTCGTGTCTGTGATACTCCAGGGCTTTAGCGTACTCCTTCAGGTAGAAGTAAGCGTTTCCCAGCTGACTGTAAATGGCGCTGAGCGTCTTTAAATCTTCTGTTCCCACCTGGACCGCTGCTTCAAAGAACGCTGTACCACCCTTAAAATCACCCGCTTTACACAACCTCTCGCCCTCCAGAGCCAACTCCAGACACGACGCCTCCATCCTGACAACACAACACACGTCTGGTTTATTATCTCTGTGGGGACAGTCCATAAGCACAATGAGTTGTTTACTGTACAAACTCTATATTTTATCTCCAACCCCTAAACCTAAAGATCCTAGAAAACACACGTACACACGCACGCACAAACACACACGTGCACACACTCACATAAACAAACACATACACACAAACACACAAGCACACACATACACACACAAACAAACACACATAGACACACACGCGCACAAACACAGAAACACAAAATAATGTGTTAAAGAAACCGCAAGAAACCTTTTCCAGGCCGACACAGAACATTATCAAAATAAAGTAGCGTGTGGACAGCAAAGACATCATGTCATTTAAGTTTACAATTATAAAATCATACATATTCAGTTGTTTTATTTTCAGATGTTCTAACAACAGGACATGAGAGTCAATGTTTGTTTTCCATGCATTTTAAATAGAAACCCCATATTCCCTGATGTGCCGTCACTTGACTTTTAGAAAATGTTTTCCTCAAATAAATACTTGAACAATCGTCAGTCTTTAGCTGGTCTGTGGCACATCCTTCACATCACCATGATTCAGTCTGATCTGATCTGATCTGAAAGCAAATACTGACCCAGGTCACGGCCATTATACCGTGTGTGTTAAAGACATGACAAATAAAGCTGTGTTGTGATTCAGATGTTTGTGTGTGTTGAAGAGCTCTGATGTTTCACTGGACGGTGAAATGTTTTTCCAGTAATGTGAGGAACAGAGATGGTTTGGTCTTCAGCGCTGTGGTTCACAGAAGAATTCACCTCTGAAGATTCTTTCCTCTACATTCATCTGGAATAATAATAAACTCCATTGCTTCAGCTTTTCAAAGCAGCGAGTGCTCCAACAAAAGCTGCTGCCGCTACATTGAGTTGTTGTTGCCGGGGTGTGTTGCTATTTGGTTGCTAAGGTGTTCTGAGCGGCGAGGTCACTCCAAACCCTTCAGCAGTAAACAGACTTTAGTACTGAGCTCAAAAGTTAAAACTGTCGATGAAGATCCTTATTATTCATTCATATTCTACACAACTACACATTCTGGTGTGTTGTCAGCTTTATGATTCCATCATCACAGGGTTCTAGAAGCAGACATCCGTCACACATCACCTGCACTTGGGTTTGCTGCGAGCGGCTTCAACATAAACGCTGAGTTCCAGATTCAGAGGTCTCAGGGTGGCCAGCGGTCGAGGGCCGTGATGAAGAAGACGACACACCGCTATCAGAGCACCGCTGGGAGGACACGCTGCACTACACATCATCTCACAATACACAACAACTGAGCCAAACTCCAACAAACCTCCCTAACACACACACACACACTACTGAACCTGTGTGACCACACACAGACGCTGACACTGATCACTGCTCTAATTCTCCTGAAGGACACATTAATCCTGCACCTGCTGACACACACACAACCTAACCCAAACACACACACACACACACACAACCTAACCCAAACACACACACACACACACAACCTAACCCAAACACACACACACACAACCTCTGCTCACACACACACACACAACCTCGGCTCACACACACACACAACCTAACCCAAACACACACACACACACACACAACCTCTGCTCACACACACAACCTAACCCAAACACACACACACACAACCTCTGCTCACGCACACACACACACACACACACACACAACCTAACCCAAACACACACACACAACCTCTGCTCACACACACACACACAACCTAACCCAAACACACACACACAACCTCTGCTCACGCACACACACACACAACCTAACCCAACACACACACACACACAACCTAACCCAAACACACACACACACAACCTCTGCTCACACACACAACCTCTGCTCACACACACACACACAAACAACCTAACCCAAACACACACACACACAACCTCTGCTCACACACACAACCTCTGCTCACACACACACACACACAACCTAACCCAAACACACACACACACAACCTCTGCTCACACACACAACCTCTGCTCACACACACACACACAAACAACCTAACCCAAACACACACACACACACAACCTCTGCTCACACACACACACACACACACAACCTAACCCAAACACACACACAACCTCTGCTCACACACACACAACCTCTGCTCACACACACACACACACACAACCTCTGCTCACACACACACACACACACACACACACAACCTCTGCTCACACACACACACACCACACAACATCTGTACATCAGATTCCCAGTAGCACGAAAGTAGTAACTATTGTGAAATTGTATTTAGAGTTCAGTTTACATTTTCAATTTAGCCTGTTGGTGGATCCTTTCATTCAAAATGACTTGCAGTGAACAGGCTATAGATCAGTGTGTGGGACCCATGATGACCTTTGACCTGACACTGCAATGCTGTCAACTGAGAAACAGGAAAACCTTAGAAGAATGTTGTTATTTTGTGTGTGTGTATTTATATGTATAGCGTTCACACAGAAGTGTTTTGTAGCTCAGGTGATAAAGCTTTAGCAGTGCAAAGGTCATTAGTTCAAACGCCAGGGAACACGTACTGTTTATAAAACAATGTATACGGTAAACACAGTACTAAAATATGTATAGCTTAAATACATTTACCCTTGAACAAACTTGAAACAAATGTAATCATTTTAATATTTTCCTAAATATTGATAAATTCACGTGGTGCAAAATGCTGTTTTTAGGTTAAATGTAGAAAAAGATTTATATAAAAAATAAGAAATTAAGAAAAGTTTTCAATACTTCATGTAACATATTAGGTAGCTTAATTGTTAGTAAAAAAATTAAAACATTTACATATTTAAGTGTTTACACATTAAAAGTGTTAAAATTTGAACATAATAGGAGGTTAAAGGAGTTTTCTGTTGTGTTGAAGTATCAACTTTGTGTCAGATGTTTCTTTTCAACAGAAGAACAGAAACAGACAATAACAGTCCTTACAAAACACAAAACAAAGTTTAAACAATAGTTCTATAAGTCAACTTGTATTGAAGTAAAGATAATAATGTAGGCCTATACCTTCAGTCTACTTCTCACAAATAACACACTGACACAGAAAAACATACAGTCAAGTCCAAGATTCTCTAGAAACCAGTTCAGTGTTGTTTGTGTTTATCTGACACACTTACTGAAGAGCAGTTTAACTCACCGTCAGTGTCGGCATGTGATCGCTGACATCATCATCATGTCACTGACACACATGTTTGATCTCAGCATCAGTCTGATGTCAGAGCGCTGTATGACACACGCTAACTGAATATTTAACACCTCACAGCTGTGTGTGTGTCACATGTGATGTTGTGTTTCTCTGATTAAACACACACAGATGTGAGTCTGCTCGTTCTAATGGACTTGTGGATTATTCCTCACTAATCCAGAATTACACCTCATGGGATTGACACACACTGACAAGAACTAGATCCTAATGAATTCTGAGACATCTGACACAATAAAATGATCCTGTAGAACCTGATCAACAAATACAACTCAAGCATGCGTGATATCTGCTCTGTGTAATCTGTGAATGTTCAATTTCAGTCGAGTTCTGTGAATGATCTGGTTCAATGTGAACAGATTGTGTTTAGTTCCTCAAATCATCCAGAAAATGTCCAGTCAGACGTAAAGGAGGTGATGGCAAAAGCAAACATATGAACGTCACATAAAGCACCTCCTTAAAGTCACAGAAAGAAAACAAAAGATCTTCATTGTTTCTGGTTTACACATCACATCTCCTCAGAGAGGTCCGGACTGAAACACAGAATCAGATCAGTTCAACACGTGAAGATGATGAAAGCTTCAGATCCGTCACAACACAGTTACACTGTTGAATGACACATTTCATTTCAGAGACGACACAACAACTCCTTGTGTTCCTCAGCTGCTCACTGAGTCTGTGACTTCACTGATGTCTGGTGTTTAATCTAATAAAGCATCACACACACATCAGCATCATCATCGTGAGTCACAGTGACGTGCAGTGAATGAGGTGAAGATGAGTCACAGCCGTGATGTCACACAACATAAAACATCACTAATACACAATGAAACACCTGCACAAAACCTTTATTTGACCTTCTGACACACACACAATTCTGTCATCACTTATTCCTCCTCATGTGGTTGTAAATCTGTCTGTGAGTCTTTCTTCGGTGGAACCCAAAAGAAGATATTTTGAGAAATGTCTCCGTGATTTTGTGTTCATACAATGAGAGTCAATGGAGTTCAGTTTTTGCTTGATTTTCAACGTTCTTCCAAATATCTTCTGTTGTGTTCTGCAGAAGAAAGAAACTCACACGTGTGGATGAAGAGATGATGACAGAACTCTCACTTTTACACTGAATACTGTTAACACACACTAACAGAACAACAACTCTGTCATTCACATTCACACTCGTCTTTAAAGTTTACTGCGGACGGACAAATCCACCAGAACGTCTGTGATGTCATGATTCTGAGAGATCAAACTTTCTGCTGTTAGAATTCTCACAACAGCCATAAATCTACTAAGTGAAATCTGTCTCTTGACGACACAATCATTAGATCTCATGTGATCTTGAACACGTATGTGCTGACCTCCTGACAGACATCTGTACACGTCTGAACCCATGAGAGAGAGAGAGAGAGGGGGGGAGAGAGAGAGATAGAGAGAGAGAGAGAGAGAGAGAGGAGAGAGAGAGAGACAGAGAGAGACAGAGAGAGAGAGAGAGAGAGAGACAGAGAGAGAGACAGAGAGAGAGAGAGAGATAGAGAGAGAGAGAGGGAGAGAGAGAGACAGAGAGAGACAGAGAGAGAGAGAGAGAGAGACAGAGAGAGACAGAGAGAGAGAGAGAGAGAGAGAGAGAGACAGAGAGAGAGAGAGAGAGAGAGAGAGAGAGAGAGAGAGAGAGAGAGAGAGAGAGACAGAGGGAGAGAGAGAGAGAGAGAGAGAGACAGAGAGAGAGAGAGAGAGAGAGAGGAGAGAGAGAGAGAGAGAGAGGCCGTCTGCTGCTGGTGGATTTTCTCCTCTCCCCCCGTCCATAGGCGGTGTCCCCCGTCCCACAGAATGCCCTCCTGCTGATGTTGTGTTCTTACCTCGAGTGGAGTCTCTTGCTGGTGAGATCCGTCTCTATTCTGCCTGCTGACTGAGCCATGAGTGAGACGCACTGAGATCTCCAGCTGCTTCCCTCTTCCTCTGAGCAGTCGCACTTCAGCCTGTGTGTGTGTGTGTGTGTGTGTGTGCAGCAATGGCAGCTGGCAAGGAAGTGAGGTATTGTGCAAACACTCCATATAAGGTCAAGCCCCGCCTCTTGTGTGACGTCAGAAGCAGGAAGTAGATCGTGTGTGTGTGTGTGTGTGTGGCTTTAATCAAACTCTCTTATTTCTCTCCGCACAAATGCTTTAGTGTCTGTTTGTAAGAATAAAAAGAGAAAATAATTAAACTGCATGACGACACAAACTCACTGGTGTATGTGATTTATGATGACATAAACTTCATTCATTCTGAAGTCTACACAACATTATGTCACATGTAAAAACTCATGTCATCACATGTGAATCAACATGTTTTTGCACATGTGAATGAATGAATGGGTTTTGTAAGTGTTGACCCTTAAAGGAAGTTTCCTTGCTCGAATAATCTGATTCTTCGTTAGACACAAACAACGATAATCTCTCTCATCTAAAGTGACATTAGTGCTCCATCGGGTCTCTAGAATCAGACGCGTGTTCAGAGCGATCCTGTCCGTCTCACGAGGTGATGCTGTTCGTCTGCAGTAAGAGTCCCGTCAGTGTTCGAGAGATATTCGGAGGATGTGTTCATGTGCAACAGCGCCTCTCCTCGCGCCGCGCACTGCAGACGTGTTCAAACGCGCTTTTGTTATTCAAGTTCTTTATTGTCATATGTTCTCGAAGTAAAACCGAGAACTTACTTTGTTTAACTGAGATCACGGTATTTTCTACACAAACCTTCCTGAATTTTCAAATAAACCCAATTTAATTTGTGGACTGTTCCCAAAAATTCACGTTTTACTCATTTCAAGAGTTTCGCGTGTGCGCGTGAGCGCGCGTGGTGACGTGGCTCGGTGCGTGAATTCCTATCATTTTTTCACATCAGCTTCGGCTCGATCGCAGAACATCAGGTGTGTATTTCTCAGTTTATGTTCTTTTAACACGAGTGTGTTTCTCACTTTAAACTGAAGTTTCTTTCAGCTGATCGTGTTGTATGAACTTGTGTTTGTGGTTCTTCATGAATCTTCATTTTAATGTTTTTTTGCCTCCTATCGTTTGATTTCGTGGAGCAGACATGTAAGTCAGTTCTGATTATTGTGTTGTTATTTACAATTACAATGTTCGTCATGAACGTGTGTTTATCTTTAATCGAAAACTTAAATCGCACTTCTAAATTACTTTATTCTGGCATTTTTTTTTCCAGAAAAAATCACTTCATAACTAAAGCTTAAATGTTATGTTTGCATAGTTGTGTGTTCATTTATTGCACTGTAATGTGTTTTAATGAACACTCAAACAAAAATCTGTAAAAGTCGGCCACAATATACTGTATTAATATTCTGTATTTATTTTCTACACTTTTTTACTTATATTTTACATTTTGCTCTGCATTAAATAACATTTTACCATTAACGGAAATGTCTGTAAAATAAAGGGAAATGTTCTGGTAATTTTCTGCCAGTACTTTATCCGTCTTTTTGCAGATTTATTTTACAGTGTGTTTATCCTGTTAAAATATGTTAAATCTTCTGTGAATGTTCGTCAATTGAATATTATCACATCAAAACAAACAGACTGCAGTGGGGCATGTTGTCACACAGTATTATGATATCATACTTTCTTGTGTACTGATTTGATAAGAATAAATAACTACACAACTTTTACAACATGAACATTCATTTAAAATGAACTCCAAAAAGTAGAAATACCAAAAGTCTTCAAACAAAACCTGAATTACAGATATTTAAGTGAATTAATAACTTTAATGAATTACTATACAAAACATGAAAATGCACGTGACAACATGCCCCAGTTGGTCTGTCAGTGTGTTTTATTCCTCCGACATTCATGTGTGTGTGTGTGTTTGTGTTTGTGTAGGATGTCTGTCAGAGATGCTCGGGTGAGGGATGAAGGTCTGATGATGATGCAGGAGTTTGAGGACAGACTCTCAGAGCACATGGATAAACTGGAGCACATCCGTCTGACTGCCGTCGATCTAAAACACCATTTATCTGGGGTTCACTTCTCTTTCTTCATCACATCTACAGTCATGTTGTGTGTTTGTAGATGAGCCGTGTGTCACGTTCTGCTGTGTTATGATGACAGAATCATGATGATCTGAAGCGATGTATCTCTGAACACATGGAGTGGATGCAGACGCTGAATGAACGTGTGGAAGCTCTACACATGAACACGTCTGGATTTGTGCAGGTCACTTTTTTTTCACTCTCCTCCTCAAACATCTTATTTCTACACATTTAATTATGATGTGTTATAAATGTATCACAAGTCATTTCAGCGGTGTTGTCATTGTGTTGGTGTACTGAAGTGATCGTGTATATTTGTGAATGTTTAATGGTTTTCTGCAGATGAGTGTGAAGCCTCGCAGCTTCAAGGGGAAACAACAGGCCCTCAGAAACACTCCACGCTGGGGGCAGGCACGACTGACCGATGACGCCCAATCAGAGTACGGCTGGTCTCCGGTTCGAAGCAGACGTAATAGTGACGCTGCCTCTGAGATGTCGTGTGCGTGGTAGAGTGATATAAAGACCATCTCCCATCACAAATGTCATGACATGATTTCAGCATCCTGAGCGCTGTGAAGATTCTTTAAGGCTATTTCTCTGTGTTTTGAACTCTTTGAACAACGCTGGATTATTTCAACACATGTTCGTGTGAAATACAGACCGCTGGTTTGAATTCAACTAGAAAATGTCGTACAATTCACTCAATGTTCAATTCAGAGGGTGTGTAAGATTTTAAGCTCAATGTTGTGTTTGGCTGTTCATCTGTCAATGCGCAGAAACACAAACCATACTCTATATCTATGACAACAATGTATTTTCTATATTGTATGTATTTTTCTTTTTTTTAACTTTTTCAACATGTGTTGATACCGGTCCTGAATGTTTCATGATAAATAAATAAACATGTTATATTGTGTTGTGTTCAGTTGATGTTTTAATGATAAACAGAGCTGATGAACCTGACTGGATCTTCAGTGTGTGTACAGAGATCGTGTTTTATTCTTGGATTATATCTCAAGATGTCTTTGATTGTTCTTCGTAATGATTGGAGTGACGTCACAGTGAATGTGTATTTCAGGTCGTGGCCTGCAGGTGTCGCTGTTGTTGCAGGTCTGATCAACTCTAGTTTCAGTGTAAACTCTAATAATTCACTCTAACATGAACATTCTCTCGTCATTTACTCCCTCATCACGTCATATCTGATGTATTCTCCTTTTCATAGACGAACGCAAATCATTTTATATCAAATGCCGGCATTTCATCTTAATGGGGCCAAAAGGTTGAAGCTACAAAAGCACAAACATCTATTATTAAAGTGATCCAAATGCATTAAGTAGGTTAATTAAAGTCTTCTGAAGTGAAAAAATATGAATGTGAGAGAAAACTATTCATATTTTATCTCATTTAGCGACAGCGATCACGTTTGAAGCACGCGCGGTTAAAAATGTAAGATCTGGTCATCATTTCCTCACCCTTGAGTTATTCCACATGTATATAAATGTCTGTGATGAACACAGAGGAAGATATTTGGAAGAATACTTGTAACCAAACAGATTTTGCCCCCCATTGAAAAAAATACTTTATCTTTTGTTTTGTTCTGTTGAACACAAAAGAAGATATTTTGAAGAATGTAGGACAGCAAACAATTCTGGGGAACTTTTGACAACCACTGTTTTTTTTCCTACTGATGATGAGATCTGTTTGGTTATAAGCATTCATCCAAATATCTTCATCTGTGTTCATCAGAATAAAGATATTTAAACACATGTGGAACAACTGAAAGGTGAGGAAATGATGACAGAATTTTCATTTTTGAGTGAAGTATCACTTTAAGAGTGGCGGCTGTGGTAAAAAAATCTCATGGATATTGTAGTATCCTAGTAGTATTCAGAAGTATACATTTTTTCTTTCAATGACATCTATAAGAGTAAAATAACAAACACACACATTAAAATCAAAAGTGCTTCAGAAGCTCCACAACATTTAATTAGTGTTCAGATTTTCCAGTGTATTAAAAGCAGACACACACACACACAGAAATATAAAGTGAAAAAACAACAGTTAACAGTAGAAAGAGCAACAGAAGCATCTGACACAAACATCCAGCATTCAAGTGTGTGGTTATGACATCATCATCACTGACCAAACAAATCTTCATCAATTAGAATCCATGACATTATTCTTTCGTGATAAATTTATACCAAATGAAAAGGTTTTTACACCTAAATCCTTTCTCACTCACGGGTTCTTTTTTTAAACAAATTGTTTGGCTATTAAAAATATATAAATAAATATATATTATAGCACTACAGTTATAGAAGTGAATGTGATAAGATTGATTGAGTCACTGTATGACACACTGTGTGTCTGTGGTGTTGTCCTCATCATCATCATCAGCGTCTTCATGACTTCTGTCCTGAGCTTCATCTGGAGGACATAAACTCTGTCTGAGCTCCATCAGAAGATCTCGACCCTCGCTGGCTGGAAGATTTCCCAGATAGTACTGAGGTGCCAACTCCACCATCCTGCACAGATAAATATCTCATCAAAATCCAAAATCAATGGACTTGTGCGCCATATAGGGCTGCCAACTTTGTTGCTATGAAATACAGGACAAAATTTGATTTGTGCCGCAGCGCTCATTAGCATACGCACTATGTGCTCTTCTGTCAAAAGTTTGTCATCACTGCATTGTGCACGCCTCTGTGTGTGTGTGTGTGTGCGTGTTTGTCTGTGTGTGTGTGTCTGTGTGTGTCTGTGTGTGTGTGTGTGTGTGTGTCTGTCTGTGTGTGTGTGTCTGTGTGTGTGTGTCTGTGTGTGTGTGGGGTGTGTGTGTGTGTCTGTGTGTGTGTGTCTGTCTGTGTGTGTCTGTCTGTGTGTGCGTGTTGTCTGTGTGTGTGCGTGTCTGTCTGTGTGTGTGTGTGTGTGTCTGTGTGTGTGTGTCTGTGTGTGTGTGTGTGTGTCTGTGTGTGTGTGTGTGTGTGTGTGTGTGTGTGTCTGTGTGTGTGTGTGTCTGTCTGTGTGTGTCTGTCTGTGTGTGTCTGTCTGTGTGTGTCTGTCTGTGTGTGTGCGTGTTTGTGTGTGTGTGTCTGTGTGTGTGTGTGTGTCTGTCTGTGTGTGTGTGTGTGTGTGTCTGTCTGTGTGTGTGTGTGTGTCTGTCTGTGTGTGCGTGTGTGTGTGTGTGTGCATGTACGGTTGCGTGCGAGTGTGTGTGACGCAGAGGTCTGAGGGAGCGTGTGAGTGACTGATGCAGATTCAGAAACATTGTCACATTATGGGATACTTTATCAGGGGCTGTGATGAGATGAGAGGTGTCAGTATCATTGGTAAGTGTCCTGATCATCACCACTGCTGCTGTTGCTTCACTCTGAGGAGCAGTCAATAAAGCTGACGTGTCAAGTCACGTACGGGACAAATCAGGCAGGCTCAATATACGGGACGTCCCGGCTGATACGGGACGGTTGGCAACCCTAGCGGCATATGAAGGCGTCAGACTTACATCTGAGGATGAATCTCTGATACCACACAGATGCAGTTGTCATGCGAGATGGTGAAGTCGTGATAAAGGACCCAGCTGGGGGGGTTGAGCTTCGGACGGCGACACAGATACGATGAGAACGGATGCAGGTGAGCCACGTGACGGTGAGTGAGGAGAAGATAGTTCCCTAAACCGTCGACATCATGAGCGACCTGAACATCCAACAGAAGAATACATGTTCACAGTTTAAGATCAAACCACAACACACGTGTCTTCTGGCACTAACATCATCATATGACCACATGACCACATGTCATTGTGTCAGGTTTGAGTTATAAAGAGCATCTTTACAAAGATCAAAAATACTTTACATCTGGAGTACACACAAACATACAGACAAACACACTCCAGTTACAGTTTGTGTCTTCTGAATATATATAGATATATTTTTTAATCATATCAAAAGTAAATTGAATCAAATGTTGGATGTTTGGTGTGCTGTCCTTGTGAAGTTTGAGTAAATAACAGTGAGACACACTCCAGCAATAACAACTGATCCAGAGTCAGTTACCTTCAGGAAGAAGCCTGAGATCAGAGCTCTCTTTATATTGGTGCAGTTGTCTTGGCAACCGAAGGCGGGTGAAGATACGGGCAGCTCGATTCGCTGCATCACCTCCAGTAGCTCCGCCCTTATTACCACAGCCAATCGCAGCGCAGAAGCGTTCAGGAAGTTTGTCCGACACCAGACCTCGTCTTCATTATCTGAGGACATACATCAGCTTCAAAACATTAGAAACAGAATACTACTGCAGGAGAAAAATCTGACGTAAAGTTTACACAGAAGATGACGGATGTACACTCACGCTCCAGATAAGCATTATAGATGTTAATGAGAGTCATGTGATCTCCGTCCGCATGCAGCAGGGGGCGTCTGTGTGTGGCGGCCGCTTCCTCTTTGTTCGGTGGAGGTGTTATAAAACACGGCGGAGCTGAAAACAGACAAACATCATACATGTAGTGTCAGCGAGAGAGATCTTGTCTGATCAGAGATGATGAACAGTAGACGAAGGCTGACGTCGTACCAGTGATCATGGCAGCGATGGTGAGCAGTTCACTGACGCAGTCAAACTCACAGGCAGCGATGAGAGCTTTAGCTAACAGTGGCTCCAGAGGAAGTTCTGACATGATGATCCCGACCTCTGATAGGTTCCCATCATCATCCAGAGCCGCCAGATAATCCAGATCCTCCAGAGCCTGCATCAGAGCTTCAGGAGCTGAGCACCGACACACACACACACACACACAGTCATGTTTTCATCATTTACACACAAACTGGAACATTGAGGAGGGTGATGTGAAGTAAGAGAGAGAGAGTGTTCACCCGGGCGATCGAGGAACTTGCACTGGCCCATGTCAGCGATGTCCAGTCTCTTGAGCAGCAGCACCAGATGACTCAGATCGGTCTCCATAACAGCCGGACGACGACATTCAGACATTTCATCCTGATACACGGACTGAGAGAACAGCCGCACGCACACGCCTGCAGCAGAGCACGCCGTCATCATGACATCACAACATCAACACGTGATAGGTGCATTAACACGGATGCGTTTCCTCACCTGACAGTTCACTGCTCACCCGTCGCGAGCGTGCGTCCGCCTGCTGTTTGCTGATTGGCTGTTGAACCTGTGAATCGGCTCTGATTTGTGGGTTGTAGATCTGTGGAGGTGGACGGAGTTGAATGAGTGAGAACGGTGAGATATTGATGAGATGTTTGTGAGATGTGGACGGACTCACAGTTTTCAGCTGAAGTCCAGTGTCGATGACGTAGCGGATATTGTTGAGAGAGAAGGATGATTCTCCCAAAACATCAGTGAGGACCACCCTGCGTCTCACACACTCCTCCTCCACCTCATACACCTGCTGCGCTGCTGGAGCGCCCACATCCACGTGCAGCGGCACAACCCGCAGTGAGTGCACATGAGCGCTCAGTGAGACACACTCCTTCTCTAACAGAGCACAACACTCGCTGATCACCTGACAACACACAACACACACACAAATGAACACTGAGGCATGTCCTCATTCACAAATACTGTATCATATTTACTATTAACCTTCAACCATAAAGTTTACTACAGTGTTCACTACACCTGATCAGTTCTACAGCTTTTCATACTCGACATGTTTTCTAGGGAAAATGACTCTTAAAGATTCACTTGATACAGATGACCTTTGATATTTTGTCTTGATTTATTAAAGGTTATATGAGATGTTTGCTTTTAAAACAAGCAAAATAAATCTGCCAAAGGGGTAAGAAAGGTCATGAATCAGGTACATAAAAATGATGAAACTAAAATTTTCTGACCCCATTGGCAGATTGTTCGCTTGAGTTGATCAACTCAATTCATCTTTCCTTTTATATTACGAAACAAAATATCTTAGGTCACTATCTTTCTCATGTAAATATAGTGATTTCAAATGTTAAAGTCATATTAAAAACAAGCAGAAATTCTCGGTTAGTAATATGTTCCTGATTGCTTAAGTGAGTCATTTCTTCAGTGTACTGTAAATGTTCCCTACAGTATTAATGTGAGAGTGTTTCATGTTTTCATGTCTGTGTGAGGCCAATACACACATCATCACTGTACAGTTATTGTAACATCAAAAAGTGAAAAACAATATGAAGAGAGATGAACGTCTCCGGTAACTTTCGTAACCTGGGTTCCCTGAGAAGCGGGAACGAGACATTGCGGAGAACCGCATATGAAACTCCTCCCCTTTTTCACTTTTCCTGAAGTCTATTGGATAACGGCAGTAAAAAAACTGGCCAATTGTCGCAAGAATGCAACAGTATGCAAATACTGACGAATCCAGACAGTATAAATACAGTGCATGTGACGACAATCCTCAGAATCTACGAGAGAACGCCTGCATGGTGATGAGCGGCAAACACGGCGATCTACGCAATGTCTCGTTCCCGCTTCTCAGGGAACCGAGGTTACGAAAGTAGCCGGAGTAACCTTTCGAGAGCGGTCACTTCGACATTTCGGAGAACCGCATATGGAACGGTAGTACAATCCCGCCGTGAGAGCTTGCAAAATCAGCGAGAAAAAACTGGGTTACAACACACAAGCATGGGAAGCATACAATTTTAACCATTCGCGAGGTCGCCCTACGCGTCAACAGCTGATTGGCTTAAATCGGCCAATGAACTGCTAAATCACTGAACAGCCCAATGAGCTGCTAGATCGGGCTCCTGCCAAATTTGCATATCCAAACCCAACAAATGCAGCGGGCTGCGCTGAAACAGGGCAGACACCACAACAGTAAGAGCCAGCACGGATTCCCGGGCGGATATAACAGAGATCATAAAAGTACACCAAGCACAGCGTAAACAGCAACGCGGCAACAACTGTGTAACATAAGCGATTATAAGTTAGAAGATAAAGAGTGATCAGCACTCACCGAGAGGACCTGAGACGACAAAGAGGACACGTCCAATCTGTAGAACCTGGCGAAAGTGTTCTGCGAAGACCAGCCAGCCGCACAGCATATGTCCTGAATAGATGTGCCCCTAGACCAAGCCCACGAGGAGGCGATAGTTGAATGAGCTCTGATACCGAAGGGGCAGTTCTGTCCCTGACTCTCATACGCTAAGGTAATAGCGTCCACCACCCAGTGAGAGAGCCTCTGCTTTGATACAGCCCGACCTTTAGTTCCCCCACCAAAGCAGACGAAGAGCTGTTCAGACTGCCGAAAACCGGCCGTGCGATCAATGTAAGCCCGTAGAACCCTTACCGGGAAGACCGCTCTCTGAGCGTTAGCATTCTGCGAGTCTGACGACTCGGAAAACAAAGCGGGCAAAGAAATGACCTGTGCTCTAAATGGGGTAGACATAGACTTTGGCACATAACCCGATTTCGGCCGGAAAGTGACGTTGCAGTCGCTGGTTCCAAAACGAATGAAATCAGCGCCGACTGAGAGAGCTTGTAAATCCCCTATGCGCTTAGCCGAAGCAAGGGCAAGAAGGGGAACGTTTTTTAGAGTGAGCTCTCTTATGGAAGCCGCGTCCAAAGGCTCGAATGGGGGACAAGAGAGAGCCTTCAACACCAGCGCTAAGTCCCAAGGCGGCACCGAAGGGGATCGCGGGGGAAAAAGTCTCCTCGCTCCTCTGAGGAATCTGACCACCAGCATGTGCCTTCCAATCGATTGCCCATCAACCGGGGAACGAAACGAGGCGTTAGCAGCCATATAAACCTTCAGTGTTGACGGGAGTCCACCGTTGTCCAGCCTGTGCTGCAGGAAGTAAATATCAGACACGAGGCAGGGCATCGGGTCGATATTGTTACTACTGCACCATTTAACAAACACCCCCCATTTGAGAGCGTATAAACGCCTGGTGGAAGTGCATTTAAAACCCCCGAAGAGGCCAGGCATGAAGGCTCCACAGCTGCGGGCTGGGGTGAAATATCGTGCCGTTCGCTTGGGACAACAGATCTCTCCTGAGGGGAATCCGCCACGGCGGTGCCGTTAACAATTCGCTTAGGTCCGGAAACCACGGTTGATTCGGCCAAAACGGAGCGACGAGGATCACCGTCGCCGTCTCCTCTCTGATTTTGCACAGCACCAGGGGCAAAATCTTCACCAGAGGAAACGCGTAAATCCGAACGTCCGGCCAACGCACCGTCAGAGCGTCGCTCCCCATGGGGGAGTGGGTCAGCGAGAAATAGTTGTACCCTCCATCAGTTGTACCCTATCTGACTCACATTATCAACTCGTCACTCACCACTGGCACATTTCCTACTCTCTTCAAAGAGGCCCGTATTACCCCACTACTAAAGAAGCCTACTCTTAATCCTGCACTGTTAGAAAACTACAGACCGGTATCCCTACTCCCCTTCGCTGCTAAAACTCTAGAACGTGTTGTCTGTAACCAGCTCTCATCCTTCCTCATCCAGAACAACCTCCTGGACAGCAACCAGTCTGGGTTCAAGAGCGGTCATTCCACTGAGACTGCGCTGCTCTCTGTTATCGAAGCCCTGAGACTGGAAAGAGCTTACTCTAACTCATCTGTTCTAATCCTACTGGATCTATCTGCCGCCTTTGACACTGTTAACCATCACATCCTCCTGTCCACTCTCAAGGCTATGGGGGTCTCCGGAATGGTGCTACAATGGTTCAGGTCTTACCTCTCAGGTAGGTCATTTAGAGTATCTTGGAGGGGTGAGGTGTCTGAGTCCCAACATCTCGACAAAGGTGTGCCTCAGGGCTCAGTGCTTGGTCCGTTGCTATTCTCTGTATACATGACATCCCTTGGCTCTGTCATTAGGAAACATGTTTTTTCCTATCACTGCTATGCGGATGATACACAACTCAACCTGTCTTTTCGCCCCGACGATCCGACTGTCTCAGCACGCATCTCAGCTTGCCTAGCCGACATCTCACTCTGGATGAACGGCCATCACCTGCAGTTGAACCTTTCAAAAACAGAACTGCTTGTAATCCCGGCTGATATAAAGACTTATCACAACCTTTCCATTCAACTGGGCTCATCAACCATCACACCTTCCAGAAAGGCAAGAAACTTGGGAGTGGTGATCGATGACCAGCTCAACTTCACAGATCAAGTTGCCAGCACCGCCCGGTCCTGTAGAATCATCCTCTACAATATCAGGAAAATTAGACCCTTCCTATCAGAGCATGCTACGCAAGTCCTAGTACAGGCTCTAGTCCTGTCCAAACTGGACTACTGCAATGCACTACTGGGAGGACTTCCAGCTTGCACAACCAAACCTCTACAGATGATCCAGAATGCTGCGGCAAGAGTTATCTTTAATGAACCGAAGAGAGCACACGTTACTCCT
The DNA here is from genome assembly GCA_008369825.1 of Triplophysa tibetana. NCBI lineage: Eukaryota > Metazoa > Chordata > Actinopteri > Cypriniformes > Nemacheilidae > Triplophysa > Triplophysa tibetana. The sequence continues at coordinate 456,378 of CM017901.1, read as the reverse complement.
CTACTCATTAAGCTACATTGGCTCCCTATAGTCGCTCGCATCAAATTCAAGACTCTGCTCCTGGCCTACAAGACCACCACTGGTTTGGCACCACCTTATCTTCACTCACTAATCCAGACATATGTACCCGCCAGATCCCTACGCTCTGCAAACGAACGGCGTCTTGTGGTGCCATCGCATAAAGGTAGAAAATCTCTCTCGCGCACCTTCTCCGGATCTGTTGCACCTACAGTATGTGGAATGATCTGCCTGCTGCTACAAGATCTGCAGATTCTGTAGCCATCTTTAAGAAACACCTGAAAACCCATCTCTTCCGCCAACATCTTGCTGTTCTGTTCTGACTCAAGTTTCTTCTCTACTCGTTTCTTCTCTACTCTGAAAAAAAAAAAAAAAATGAATGTTTCTGTATACTGTGTTAGGCTATATGAAACCAGTCTTCTTTTTGATTGCACTTATGCTCTTGTTGTACTTATGCTGTCCTAATTGCTTCCATTACCTACCCCACTTGTAAGTCGCTTTGGATAAAAGCGTCTGCTAAATGACTAAATGTAAATGTAAATACAGCGGGCAGTGCGCGTTCTCGCTCGTCGCGAATAGATCCACTTCCGCCTTCCCAAAGCGCTCCCAAATTGACCGCACTGATTCGGGATGAAGCCTCCATTCCCCGTGTGGAAGACCCTCCCTCGAAAGCATGTCTCCTCCGCAGTTCAGACGACCGGGGATATGCGCTGCCCTGACAGAGAGTAGATGCCGATCTGCCCACAGTAGGAGACTCGCAGCCTGTTTGAGTTCCTGAGTGGACTCCTCCCTGGCGATTTATGTACGAAACCACGGACATGTTGTCGGTGCGAATCAGGACATGTTTCTTCTCCAGCCTCGACTGGAAAGTATGGAGAGCTAGAGACACCGCCATCAGCTCCAAGCAATTTATATGCCATTTTCTCAGTGACTGTGTCCAAAGGCCGGATGCCGGCATGCCCTCGCACACCTCGCCCCATCCCGAGGACGACGCATCCGTCGTAACAACTGTGCGTCTCGTAACCAGCCCCAGGGGAACTCCCCGACTGAACATGCCCAGGTCGCGCCACGGGCTCAGGGCACTGAGGCAACTGAGTGTAACCGGGACTCGATCTCGACCCGAGGACCATGCTTTCCATGGAACCCGAGCCTTCAGCCAAAACTGTAGCGGTCGCATGTGCAGAAGACCCAGGTGGCAGACCGCCGAGGCTGACGCCATGAGACCCAAAAGCCTCTGAAACTCCCTCAGGGGAACAGACCGACCCGGCCTGAGCAGATGTAGAGCTGAAGAGATGGACTCCGTCGGCTCTTGAGAGAGGCGAGCGCGCATATCCACTGAGTCGAAACATAACCCCAGATACGTTATAGACTGACTCATAGTGAGCTTGCTTTTCTGGATGTTCACACGTAGCCCCAGGGATGTCAAGTGACGAAGCAGCCTCTGCGTATGACCGGATAGCCCATTCACGGGAGGCGCTAAAATTAACACGTCGTCCAGATAATTCAGAATGCGCATACCACTCGCTCTGAGAGGGGAAAACGCCGTGTCCACGCACTTCGAGAATGTGCGCGGAGCTAATGCCAGTACGAACGGGAGTACAGCAAATTGTTACGCTGAACCCGCGAAAGCGAATTGCAGGAACTTTCGGTGGCGCTTGGCTATCTGAACATGAAAATAGGCATCCTTCAGATCCACGGACGCAGACTAGTCCCCGGGACGCACTTGTGCCAGGATCTGTTTTAGAGTTGTCATTCTGAACGCTCGCTTGTGAAGGGCTCAGTTGACGGTTCTCAAATCCAGAATCGGACACAGACCACCATCTCTCTTGGGCACTACAAAATACCGGCTGTAAAACCCGCTTTCTCGCTCGTTCGGGGGAACCCGCTCGATCGCTCCTTTCGCGAGCAGGCTGCAAATTTCCTGCCTCAACACAGGCGCATTTTGCGCTGACGTAAGCGACGGAATCATCCCTTTTAGAGGGCTGATTCAAATTGAGTGATCTACCATTTGAACGGCGAGCCAGACCCTGATCTACCACTCAAAGAATCATCGTGGTCCATCACGGATGCACACAAGAGAGCTAAGCACATACATACTACCCGGGTAGTAACACAAAAGGCCTTTACACACAAAGACATTGAAGCTCTTTACACACACATGACCATTGGAGCTTCACACATGGACTTTTGAGTTTATTCATATGGACTTTTGAGTTTTGTTCATATGGACAATTGAGCACTTTACAAAGGATCCATCGTAGCGTGAACGCGCGCCGACTGAGGAGCAGACCACGATTTCACCACGTCAATGGGACCCGCGCAAAGACAACAGAAAGAAGCCATCGGATGCGGTGAAGAAGTATCCAGTTGCGTCTTCAACGATGGCAGCGTGAAAAAGAAGATTCTGAGGATTGTCGTCACATGCACTGTATTTATACTGTCTGGATTCGTCAGTATTTGTATACTGTTGCATTCTTGCGACAATTGGCCAGTTTTTTTACTGCCGTTATCCAATAGACTTCAGGAAAAAGGGGAGGAGTTTCATATGCAGTTCTCTGCAATGTCAAAGTGACCGCTCTCGAAAGGGAACTCTGATAGTGAGGATGTGAGACCCTCTGAGTCCATGTCACAAACAAACACTTGTGAACAGACACATTTACAGTCAAGAGTGATGTGAAGGGTGATTTAGAGAGAGATGTTTCTGCTCATTCTGCACCAGACCAGAGAGATGATGAGAACCTAAATCTACACGGTGTGTGTGTGTGTGTGTGTGTGTGTGGAGACTCAGTACAGTAATGAGGTAAGTTTACTCAACACACTGAAAGAGGTGTAACACTATTGACAGAAGGAGAGGACGTGTATGTGTGTGTGTGTGTGTGTGTGTGTGTGTGTGTCTGTGTGTCTGTGTGTCCTTTGGGGACATTTCGGGTGTTTCCATTATATCTTCCATTATGTTTAAAAAAGTCTTTTGTTATGTTAATGATTAAAGTTTGTTTATTGTTTTTTATCATGACGTTGTATAGAACACAAGTTTGATAATAGTTCAAGTGAAGTGTTCTATGTGATTATTGTAGTTAAACTATAGTAAACATTGTGCTTTTGTATTTGTAGACACAGACAGAGAAACAGGGAATCTATTGGGCTGAATGTTCTCTGTGCGTGTCAGATTCATCCTCTCCTCTAGTCTTCCTCTCATTCTTCTGAACATTCTTCTCTTCTTGAATGTCATTCTGTTGTTGTGCATGTGTCTCAGATGAATGATGTCAGGATTCTCTTACACACAGACAGGTGCAGTGATATCAGACACGTACCTGCGCGCTAGGCAGAAACACCAGTATGTCTCCCTTCTCACCCCTGCGGTGAAGATCCAGTATCATGTGACAGGCAGCTGCGATGAGGTCACGTCCTGGCTCGCGGTACACAATCTCTACAGAGTTTGTTTGTGAGGGAACGCTGATGTGAGGAACGCTTTCTCCCAGGAAACTGGCGATGGTCTGAGCGAGAGCAGGAGCGGTGAGGACGACCACCCTGAGATCAGTGCGCTGACGACACACGTCACGCAGCACACCCAAGAGAACGTCTGTCGCCACCGTACGCTCCTGAACCTCATCGATGATCAGAACGCCGTACTGACGCAGCAGAGGATCGGACATCATCTCCTCCAGAAGAAGACTGTCGGTCACAAACCTGCACGAGAACACAACACTGCTGTTACAGCTGGACAACATGGGTTCTAGTGGGTTCCATTTGTCTTTGGTCGTGATGCTAGGGTGTTGCTATGGTGGTTGCTAAGGGGATTTAAGGGGCCAAACCACATGATATGGTGTCAGTGTGTGTGAAAGTGAGGTGACGTACCGTAGTATTGAGTCAGGAGTGCAGCCGTCTTCATGTGGGACTCTGTAGCCGACCTCTAACCCCAAACTCAAATCCATCTCATCTGCCACTCTGAGAGCCAGACTGCAGGCGGCAGCCGCGTACGGTTCACAACAACACACCAGACCCTGAGAGAACTCATGAGACAGAGCGTACTCCACACACCACTGCGCCACCTGAACACAAACAACACACCGGTGTTACACAACAACAACAGATGTTATTGTTCTAACAGAGAATATTACACCATGAACAACATGTACCAGTTGATTCAATCTCATTTTGACTCAAATGACTCGTTCTTTCAGTTGATTCAACCAATGAAAGGCTCTGACAGAGCTCAAGCGCAATAAGCTCGTGTCGGTCATAACTTGAGACCATAATGAATGAAAAAAATCTTTCAAAAAGACATAGTAAATAAACTTTATTACATTTCTTCAATCATGCAAATCCCACACTTGTTTTTCAGCATGTCCTTCAATCTTTAAATATACAGTACGACTTACTTCATCACTTCTCTGATCAGAACAGCGCTGGTGTCTTTTGTCTGACTTTATGTTGAATATCACATTACGCAGCAGCTCACGTTAGCTGATAACTGAACATTGGCATCTAAAAACATTTGTGCTGCTTTTATAATGAGTTTCAGGGTGACTCGCCTGCAGTCACGCTTCAAGTTTGCTGTGTTTTAACAGCGATTGTGAAGGAAAATATGACGCTTCATAAACCCCTTGGAGACAGATTGTGTCTTGTTCTCTTCTCCCAGAGACTTGCTGAACGAATAGAATTAAACATATCGTAAAATATCCCCATCTCTCTCTGATGCGCATTGTAACAGTTTTGCGTCGTGAAATATAGTACCGGTAATAAGAAGTATGGTTAAACCCCTAACCTCACACTATATGATGAATATTCACAACCAGTTATGACAGAAACTATTGATTAAAGTATTGCTTTTGTCGTCTTTGTCACCACCACTTTCAAAACAAAGTTACGTCACTGATATGAAATCATATAAATGCTGTAGAACACTACAGTACATAGTATGGGAGAATGTTGCGACAACTTTACATTACAGTAGTGTAGTATGATAGACTAGCAGTGATGTGAGAGTTCACAAGTGTGTGTGTTGGGTTCAATATCAGGACATAAATCACATCAAACATGTGCAGAATCAGACAGCTCAAGTGATTATTATTATTAGTATGATCATCAGGTGTCACTCGTGTCATTCCACACACTCTCTCAATCTGATAACATGACCACAGACTCACAGCACACACGGTTCCTTATATGACATCATCATCATCTTTACTGTCAATAACATCTAGAGTGATGTATGTTAATTATTCATATTTATTGAGAACAACGTCTGCATTACTTCAAACTGACAGATACTCAGTGATGTTTAACACGCTTCTATTTTATTATGTTTGTGAGAGTGTAAGTACATGTGTGTTGTGAGTCTGTGTTTTGAACCTTCTGTGTTTTCACCTTTCTTGTATTTACTTGAATAACTTTAATGTTTCATGTACAGCTGCTTTGTGACGATGACAATTGTAATGTAAAATCTCGCGTGGCTGAACGTGTGATGTGATGTGAATCTGATGAACATACAGTATTAATGTAATCAGCTCAAGAGTTTAAAGGTGAATGTTGTGTTGTTTTCTCTCATGTTATGTGTGTGTCTGTTGAGTGTTATCAAACGCTCATCTCATACCATGAGACCAGACGACTGGATTTGTGTGTGTACCTGTGTGCTCTTCCCGGCTCCTCCGTCGGCGCTGAGCACCATCATGCTGTGAGTCTCCATCTGTTCTAACAGACTGAACCTGACGCTCCACACCGCCAGCTGCTTTCTCTCCTCCAGCAGACTGTAGTATCGTGACGAGTACGGCAGGCCGTCGTAAGGGTTCACCTCCAGATCTCCATCAGCTCCGCCGCTGCCGTCCTCCTCCTCCACGTCACCCGACAGAAATGAGGAGATGGAGAGATCGTCCAGAGCTGACAGGACAGGAGAGGGTTTGGGGACGGCCGTGGACGACATCATGACGGCCTGAACAACTACACACACTACAGTTACCTGTCCAGAGAAAAACATGCTTATCAAAACACTCTAATCAAACGTCAACAAGGTTTGAGTGACAGTAGTAACAGAAAGACATATTAATACGTGTGTGTGCGTGTGTGCGCTGGAGTCCTGACACAACACACATCTTCAGCTGCTCTTCACATGTTCTGTATCTGAATGAGTCACAAATCACTCTTAATTTCTAGAGCTCATCAAATATTTGAATAAACACTGAAACTGTCTTGAGAACGACCTGTGTCACGTGTGAACAAACACAAGTTCATTTGCTTAATTCTCATTCTCTACAAAACAAAACAAATGAATCACATGTTCAAGTAAGGTGAAGCGTAGTGTCTGCGCGCCCGTGTGACGTCATCAATACCCGCACATCCAGAAACACAAATACATCATAAACAACATCAGATGCACGAGTTGTATTCATCTGTTTATTGTGTGATTTAATAAGAGAGGTGTTTTGATGTTTAAATGAAGATTCTCTCACATCAGATCTATTATGACCTTTTATTAATTGTGTGTAATCTGATATTCAGATCAGACTGTCAGACAACAAAAGAACATAAAAAGTAACACAAAACCCATCCCTGAGCCTGAATCACACACCACTTCACCCGTTTGCATATACTATGAATTAAACTGACGTTTGGAAGTGAAGCTGTTGATTTGAAACCGCTCAGTAAATGATCATTTGATATTAAAGGTGTTTTTACGGACGCGTTTCCCTTTAAATGTCCGTACAGGAGGCGTATCAGCTGACCGTCAGAGATCACACAACATCACATAAACACACAACAATAAACAACACAACATATAAACAGAGTGAAAATCATATATGAACTCATATTTACCTGAAACACATCATCAGATGCGTCAAACTATCCACACGAGACAACGAATCACATTAGACGAGAGAAACTCGCGGGCTGTCATTCACGTCAATGTTCAAAACGCGCTGGATTCGACCGCAAATATATCGCGATATTCTTCAGATTATAATCTGGTTTACTGATAAACGTCTGACGCTGATGTTTAACGGTTTATCATCATATAATTCATGAATGCTGACGATATGTCACAGAGACCGAAACTCAGCCGCCATGATGAAGTCTCACCTCACGGGCCGCTGCTCAACACCTCATGAGCCCCCTACATAGACAGCGACCTACAGAGACCTACATAGACAGCGACCTACAGAGACCTACATAGACAGCGACCTACAGAGACCTACAGAGATAGCGACCTACATAGACAGAGACCTACATAGACAGAGACCTACAGAGATAGCGACCTACATAGACAGAGACCTACAGAGATAGCGACCTACAGAGATAGTGACCTACATAGACAGAGACCTACAGAGATAGCGACCTACATAGACAGAGACCTACATAGACAGAGACCTACATAGACAGCGACCTACAGAGACAGAGACCTACATAGACAGCACTTCTGCCCCTCATATGACGAATGTTGCTCAGACATACAGCAGATACTCACTATAGACAACACGACGTGTGTCGGTTAGATGCTGTCTGTGTAGGGAGCTCGACAGGATTGAGACACTGTCTCTCTCTCTCTCTCTCTCTCTCTCTCTCTCTCTCTGTGCAGGTGGAGCTGAAACCTGAACTGTGACAGAAATGCAAAATAAGATGAAATACACAAATAAATGAAGAAAATAAAACAAAAATAACAACAAATAAACAATGGAAAGAATGAATGAACAGTCAAGTAAACACGCTTATGGACTAAAAAGCGAAAACTTCAATGTTTAAAGGGTCATTTAATAAACGCGTGATTTGTTTTCCTCATAAACTTATAAAAGTATAAAATGACTTCAGCATTATATAAGCGTTTGCTATTGTGTTGGAAATACATTTGTAAAAGTTTTAATTTATTTATATGTTTATTTGTCGTGTTTCTTCATTTGACGTTTTTGTGTGCTTGATGTGGTTTACAGCTGTCATCAAACACAATGTGTGCTTAACCTTCACATCACAACATAAGAAAAAGTGTTCATATATCTCTTGGGTTTAAGAGTTGTTATGAGAAGAGAGACACGTGTGATGATTTAGATCTTCGTTAAGTTTGAGTGACATGATGTGACTGTGCATTAGAGTTTCTATTAAAGGATGACCGTACGACCAAAGGTGTAACGATATAATGAGATTAAATCTGTGGGATATCTGATTCATTCTATTATAATTAGAGCTGAATGATTAAACATCAGAGAAGATGTGTTATATAGCTCAGTGTCAGTGTTAGTGAGTGACCCCTCACATCATTATTCATTCTCATGATGACTGAAGACTAAAGATCATCATGTTCATCTTCACAAGAGAAACTTTGCAGAACTTTGTGCAGATCTCTTCATGGCAAACACAACACAGATGTCTGAAGATCCTTCAGCTGATGTCTGAAAAAGAACATTTAAAACATCGAGAATCTTCTGTCAGCTTGATTGACAGTAATATACTGTAAAATTACATTATATAAGGATGTACACTGTAAAACTTTGCAGTTATTTTGCAGCAGGTTTGCCAGTAACTTACTGTAGATTTAATTTACCATTTAGTTTTAAACATAAAATTTTCTAGTTCTTATAGTTTCTTTCATAAAACATGACTTAATATATCAGGTCCCTTTTCAGTTTATTTAAATGTATCGTAACTTGAGAGGTTTTCAATATTTTTAATAGAAAGCAAAACAAAAATGCTTTGGAAGAATGTCATTTTTGTAAGTGTAATGCCAGAAACGAGACTAGTCTCTTATTGCTCATTTTGAATCTCAAAAGTCAAAGTGTTTTAATTTTATTTCAACTCAAATTAAAAACAGTGCTAGAGAAAACATGATCAAATCTGCATTAAGTGACTGGCAAACATGCTGCAACATTACAGAAAAGTTTCATAGTGAATGTTTCAAAAAGTTTTCCTGTTTTTATTGTTAATTTGCTGTCTTTTTCTGTAATTTTACAGTTTCTCACCGTATATTAACCGGGTAAAAAATATAATCTTTACTGGCAGATGAGCACAGCTGGGGCGACAGAAATAAATAAAAAAATAACAGTTTCCCTGTCAAATTACATGATTTTATTTTCTGTAATTTTAAATTTACATAAAAATATATATAAAAAAACTGTATTAAAATAACGGAACAGAAAAATTCTGTATAATTATGTTTTTTTCAGAGACTCACTCCGTCAGTAGTTTGGTTGTTTTTCAAAACAAGAGTGTGTCCAAGAAGAAGAAGAGTTCTCAATTCATTATTTCATGTATAGACCTGTTAAGACTGTTGACATCTCCTCTGAAACTGTTGTTTCTGAGACACAGATCGTCATTTGTTCATTTGCTCTTAATTTCATCTCATTGATGTCTAAGAGATATCTGAGAGCTCATCTGATCCAGATGTTAATAGAGTAAAGACATGATGTTACTGTTGTTCTGTGTAAAGATTCCTCAGCGTGTGTAAATTCTCATCTGTGATCTGATCTAATGCCTGATCACGACCACATCTATTGACCTCATCAGGTCACGTCATTATCATTAATGTGATTTAATGGTTAATAATGTCACATTATCATGCGGTGAAGAGAGCAAAGGCCTATAAAAGAGTCTCGCTCAGTGGCACAGAAGTGAACATTGAGTCTTCAGATCTGAATGGCTGTTATCTCTCTCTGTCTCAGTGAGTCTCAGTGCTCATCATCATCTCACCTGTGTATGTGTCACTTGAGTTTATACTGTCTCTCTCTCACTCTCAGGTATGTCTGCAGGTCTGTTATCAGTCTTGTGTGTGCTGTCTGTCTGCTCGGCCTGTTACATCTCTAACTGTCCCATCGGAGGAAAAAGAGCCCTTCAGGATTTCCCGGCTCGACAGGTTTGTTTACTAACACGTGCGCTCTGGTCCTGTGATGTCCGAGGTCAAAGGGTCTTCACGTCTGTCTCTCTGTGTGCAGTGTATGTCCTGTGGTCCTGATGATCGCGGTCGGTGTTTTGGTCCCAGTATCTGCTGTGGTGAAGGCATGGGCTGTTTGATGGG
>CM017901.1:388866-441366 GCA_008369825.1 Triplophysa tibetana | reverse complement strand
CTGATGGCCGAGCTGCCCGTGTCACCTGATGTTCCTGAGAGACCACAGCGATCAGACTCGTTCCTCTCATTTCATCCATCAGCCTCTTCAAGAGACACGACATTTCTTACCTACAAGTATCGTGGCCCGTTTCTTCTCCTTGTGCAGAAAGTATTTCAGGAACTGCCCCGTGCAGGACATGGCCAGATCTTTAAACGACAGAGTCTCTCCATGAAATAATTCCAGAATGGTCAGAGAGTCTCGGAGTGAAACTATTCTCACTGTTTCTGGTATAGAGAACTTACACAAGGCCTTTGAAATCAACTCTATAAAGAGAGAAAATACAAACACTGAAATGAGTCTGTCATCATGTATTCGTCCTTGTGTCAAACCTGATTCTTTCTTCTTCAGAACACAAAAGTAGATATTTTGAAGAATGTCGATAACCAAAGACTGGACCTCATTGACTTCCATTGTATGAACACAAAACCACCGAGACGTTTCTCAAAATATCTTCTTTTGGGGTTCCACTGAAAAAAGTATCAAAGACGCACATGATGACAGAATTGCGATTTTAAGTGAACTGTCCCTTTAAGAGCTCGCGAGGAGCGCTCGGTCTCACCCTGCAGGTGTTGTCTTGGGATTTCGTGTTCAGGTATGAAGAGAGAACAGATCTCACACATCAGCTGCTGATAGGACAGGTGTCTCCAGGATCTCAGGGTGTCTGGAGACAGTGTTGGGATGGTCTCTGGCATGAACATTCCTCCATCAGGCGCGTAACCCGAGAAGAGCACATCTTTGAAAGTGCGCCCGTGCGCGCCGCCGCGCGTGCTGCAGTACCGCATCGCACCTGTGGAGCTGACCGAACACACTTATAATAAAAACACGATCTCTGAACTCCTGTATAACATTATAGACAAGTTTCTAAATCACCTGTCAGCTTTATCCTTAAAGTTATTAAACAAAGTGATAATAATGTACACGATCTCTAAATACCTGAGACGGGATGTTCTCAGTCTGTGGACACTGAGGTGAATTCTGACGTCATGAACAGCTCCAGACAGACTTTAATCCGGATCACGGTCCAGATTGAGTTGATCTCCACTTGTTTACAGGAGAGCAGACGAGCGGAGACGGAAACGAGTCAATATTTGTAGGAAATGTAGTTCAATTGGCCGAAGAATGAAATACCGCTGAGCAATCAGTGACTAATATCTAGTGCACTCAATAGTGCGCTCGTCATGTCGCGCATGGACTCTTTCATTTGATGAAGATTGTTGTGTCAGTTTTGTAAAATAATAAAAATTTCGTTTGAACGTTTTGAATGTCTTTCATCGGGCTCGATGCGAAACTTTGCGCTCGAGCGCCGCCTGTAGGATTTACTAGCTCGTGTCTCATCATCACGTGACGCGCGCACACGTGCTGCTAGAATGAGAAATCATTTAAAGACTTCAGGAAAACACACAGAAAAAGAACATTATTTATGCACATTAACATACAGGTAGTTGTCTAGTTGTTCTGCTGACATTAACTTTCCCACCAGTTTAACAGTACTATAGTTTTACTCTATAAATATTATAAACAGCTACAGAAATATCACAAAATACTATAATAATTATACAATACAATAAATACTAATACTAAATTTGATTTTCACATTGGTGGGGACATACAATTGGTCTGCAGAGCCGCATTTTCACCAAAAGTTTAGCGCCCTTTACTTGACTTATTTAAGCAATATAATAATTGAACAATGCTTAATTTTTTTATTTGAAATCGTTTTCTACAGTGTTTTTCATCATTTCCCCTGGGATCGAACCCCCAACCTTGCGTTGTTAACAAAATGCTCTTACCACTGAGCTACAGGAAAGCATTATGAGTACCAAGTCCATGAACAAAGTTATTTCAATAATGAGAAGCAACTTGATGTGTACACGTTGTAAAGTACCGCAGCTAGCTTGTAAGCATTTGTTCAAATAAAATTGTTCAGTTCCTACTTTGGTTTCTGGAGTGTTCAACAACAAGTTTATATACATAGAAGGTGTAAAAACACTATTTCATAATAATAGGCAGTTATTCTTACCTGACTTCTTGACTGACTCTCAAATGATTCGTTCAACAATTCATCTGTTTAATCCCCTCCTTTCCGCTAGCCTTGTGTCCTGTGATTGGTCAGATGGTCTAGTCTAATGTGATTGGTCTATCGCGAATGAGGCTCACGAGCTACAGCTTTTGGGGTAGAAGAGAAAAGTTCTCGCGGACAGTCTTGGCAAACGTAGGCGGGGACTATATGTAGTGACGTAAATCCATGGGGGTTGTTGAATCGGACTAGGGATGAGGGATTCAGAGTCGACTCCCTTATTTCCAAACCAATAACTTTGTTATTCATTCACCTTTGGATTTACAACTTGGCAGACTGCTTACTTTCAAACACGGACATTACACATTGCATGAAATGTCATTTTCATGATCTCATGTTATGTACTCTTTAAGGTTTTGGACGACACTGCAAGTAATAAGAGGCGAGATGCATCTACAGCCAGTGCTGCGGTGCTTTCTGAGCCGGAGGTAGATGGGGTCTCTCCACTGGACCCTCAATCATCTGTGCTTCACTTTGGCTCACAGTGTAACCTCAGAGCTTCACATCGGTCATCAGGTAGATTAACAACATATCTATGATTCATTCTTCATGTCACCGTCTGTTCACATGATATGTGAGGCTAAATAATTAGTCAACTAGATTTGATATCCATTTTACCACATTATTGTATTAACACATTTAGATTTTGTGACAGAGTGGTTGTTTGGTATTGCAGTAGGTTGGATTGGGGTATGGAAGCACATTTATGTAAATGTGGACCTATTCTGATCCTAGCTGTCCAGGCACAGCCCAAGATGGTCCGTGTTGGGACTCAAAAAGAAGCACACTGGGTTCTCCTTCCTTGGAATGTACAGCAGGTACGTGTGTTATGGTGAAAGAATGACTACTTTAAGGTGTGAACACGTGTTGTTCTGTGTGTTTGGTGTGTTATTAGTTGCCCATGCATGTATGGCATTTACATTTAGTCATTTGGGAGACACTTTTATCCAAAGCGACTTACAAGTAGGGTGCAGTGGGCAGCTATCACTGCAGAGCAAACAGGTGTAAGGATGCCTTGCTCAAGGGCACTTCAGTCATTTCCTGGTGGCACTGAGGTTTGAACCAGTGACCTTCTGGCTACAAGTCCAACTCTCTAACCACTAGACCACAACTGACCCACGTATGAAACACGTGACATTGCAGAAATGAAAGTGTGGGAAGAAAAGATTCGTTCTCTCTGAAAGCGAATGCTCAAAACACCTGGTGTAACCACACCCCCACAAATCTACATCAGTTGGTGGTCTGATGTGACTAAGACCACCCAAATGTAGACTCAAGTAAGGTGGTGTGCCTGTCAGTACAATTGAAGAGGAACCTGATGTTCCAAATATGGTCAGAGGCGTTACATTTCCCTCACACTCTTTCAGTATTCCACCAATCACTACACACTGGTGAACTGACCAATCAGAGCACACCTCACTTTTCAGAGCCATGAGCTTTGTCAAATATCTCAGTGGTAGAGTAAAGAGGGGATACAAACATCCACAGGGTGTTGAAAATACAGCGTTTCTAAACCTTCAATCCTGTTTACACATTGAGTTCCATCCAAAACAAAGCAGAATACTCATTTTAGCCCTGTCATATGAAAGTAATGGAGTCCAACACAGCAGCCCAACTTTCAATGTGCAGTAAGCATTAAAGATGACTCTTTTGCTTCTTTCTCCCAGCATGTGCATCAGCCCTCATGAAGTCTCTGAGAGTGGAATACTCCGGCTCACCAAAGACTCTTCAAGAACACAGCGCTGTCCTGTCTGCACCTGCTCCTCTTTCCAGATCCCTCCAGAGGATCAAAAGGGATGAGGCTGTAAAAGCAGATTCACAGTATTCACGATCTATCAGTCGTTTAGAGATTGACCGATATGGGTTTTTCTATAACTGATGCCGATGTTTAGAGGTCAGGGTCAGCCGATGGCCGATTTTTGGTCAGCCATCAGACAGCAGTTACTAAACAGCAGAAACATTCATGGTTAGCATCTTAGTTGTGCCTTCATCTTCAATTCAGTCTGTAATTACAATATTTGATACACATTAAACAATTACACTTTAATTGAAAAAAAGTTTGAAAGAACCAAAATGAGTGGTGTAACGGATCACAAAGCTCACGGATCATACTAAGGATTTTAAGTCATGGATCAGATCATTTTTCGGATCGGCAAATTAAGTTTTGTAAATTACTAGCTTAACTACTAAAGTCAGCAATAAAACAAGAACAGTTACACAAATCACAGTTGGATTTCTAAGATGATCATTGTGACAGAGTGGTTGTTTGGTATTGCATTAGGTTGGACTGGGGTATGGAAGCACAATTATGTAAAGTATACTGTGTATCAGTATTATTATAATGTTATATGAATCTACGTGAATCTCTCTGATGGCTCATCACGTACAAGAGAATCAGTTTTCTATTGTTTGAAAACAAACCACAAAACGAATGATTTTCTGAAGCGTGTTTACTCAAAACATGACAATCTGGTGAGCATGACTTTATTTCTCAGAGTAAAAGCAGGCAGATGGAAGCAGACGTGACGTCTCAGTTCAGTCTCACTGAAGGTCTATGACGTGGCTTTGATTGGCACTTGTTCTCCAGCGAGCATCAAGGGTTTTTTGCTCAGCACAGCCTCTCTCATGTTATCATAAACTTGTTTATTCTGTTTAAACAAGCGCAGCTCCAATTCTGTCTGCGTCCGCATGGCCTGAAACACACACATCATGTTTAGATTTACAGCCGAATGACATCAGCAGCGTGTAGCGTGGGGGATTGTGTTTACCTCCAGGTCTTTGGTGATGGGATGGTGTGGTCCATGTGTGATCATCAGGATAGCAAACGCTCTACAGATCAAACCGTGAGCCACCTCAATCAAACCTGCATGCCAGTGTGTGACTCCTGCTCTCATGATGGCCATTCCCAGCTGAGCGTTATTATGATGATAGAGTTTACTAAAACACACACACATTCTCTAACTCACCTGCCTTCACAAGAACTTCATGTTGAATGTTTTTCTTTGGCACACACACCTGTATCCGTCCACCATCCTGAGCAAGTATCCTGCCGCCTGATGAAAGTTCTGTAAGAAGCTGAGGACCTCACTGGCAGTGCTGAGGACACGCAGCAGAAGAAGATGAGTGTCTTCAAACACAGACTCCTGCTTCTCCAGACACTCCTGACAGAGTTTAATCACCTGCAACACATCATCATCCATCAATCATCTGATGTAGTTTCACAGCCTGCTTTACTCTCCAGTGCTGTTTTTACCTCGTGAAAGTTTCTTTCAGTTCGAGCTTCTTCGATCTTCGTCAGAGCCTGAAGACTTAAATCTGTCACCTGCTTCACCACATCAGCCGGCGACTAAAGACAAACACAATTATTTCCATCCATCCATCCATTTTCTTCCGCTTATCCGGGGCCGGGTCGCGGGGGCAGCAATCTAAGCAGGGATGCCCAGACTTTCCTCTCCCTAGACACTTCCTCCAGCTCTTCCGGGGGGACACTGAGGCGTTCCCAGGCCAACCGGGAGACATAGTCCCTCCAGCGTGTCCTAGGTCTTCCCCGGGGTCTTCTCCCGGTGGGACAATGCCCGGAACACCTTCCCGGGAAGGCGTCCAGGGGGCATCCAGAAAAGATGCCCAAGCCACCTCAGATGGCCCCTCTCGATGTGGAGGAGCAGCGGATCTACTCTGAGCTCCTCCCGAGTGACCGAGCTTCTCACCCTATCTCTAAGGGATCGCCCAGCCACCCTGCGGAGAAAGCTCATTTCGGCCGCCTGTATCCGGGATCTTGTCCTTTCGGTCATGACCCACAGCTCATGACCATAGGTGAGGGTAGGAACGTAGATTCGCCCTGCGGCTCAGCTCCTTCTTCACCAAGACAGACCGGTACAGCGACCGCATTACTGAAGAAGCTGCACCGATCCGTCTGTCAATCTCCCGTTCCATCCTTCCCTCACTCGTGAACAAGACCCCCAGATACTTGAACTCCTCCACTTGAGGCGGGAACTCTCCACCTACCTGAAGTGGGCAACCGACTGAGAACCATGGCCTCAGATTTGGAGGTGCTGATTCTCATACCAGCCGCTTCACACTCGGCTGCAAACCGTCCCAGTGCATGTTGAAGGTCCTGGTCTGATGGGGCCAGCACGATGATATCATCCGCAAAGAGCAGAGATGAAATCATGTGGTCCCCAAACCCGACACCCTTCGGCCCCTGGCTGCGCCTAGAAATTCTGTCCATAAAAATTATGAACAGAACCGGCGACAAAGGGCAGCCCTGCCGGAGTCCAACATGCACCGGAAACAAGTCTGACTTACTGCCGGCAATGCGAACCAAGCTTCTGCTCCGGTCGTACAGGGACAGGATAGCCCTTAGCAAAGGGTCCCGAATCCCATACTCCCGGAGCACCCTCCACAAGATACCGCAAGGGACACAGTCGAATGCCTTCTCCAAATCCACAAAACACATGTGGATTGGTTGGGTAAACTCCCATGAACCCTCCAGCACCCTGGAGAGGGTATAGAGCTGGTCCAGTGTTCCACGACCGGGACGAAAACCACATTGTTCCTCCTGGATCCGAGGTTCTACCATCGGTCGGATTCTCCTCTCCAGTACCCTGGCATAGACTTTCCCGGGGAGGCTGAGAAGTGTGATCCCCGATAGTTGGAGCACACCCGCCGGTACCCCTTCTTAAAAAGAGGGACCACCACCCCGGTCTGCCAGTCCAAGGGCACTGTCCCCGACCGCCATGCGGTGCTGCAGATGCGTGTCAGCCAAGACAGCCCCACAACATCCAGAGACTTGAGGTACTCAGGGCGGATCTCATCCACCCCCGGTGCCCTGCCACCGAGGAGTTTCTTGACCACCTCGGTGACTTCAGCCTGGGTGATGGACGAGTCCGCCTCTGAGCCCTCTGCCTCCTCAATGGAGGACGTGACGGCGGGGTTGAGGAGATCCTCGAAGTATTCCTTCCACCGCCCGATGATATCCCCGGTCGAGGTCAACAGCTGCCCCCCTCCACTGTAAACAGCGTTGGTAGGGCACTGCTTCCCCCTCCTGAGGCGCCGGACAGTTTGCCAGAATCTCTTCGAGGCCGACCGATAATCTTTCTCCATGGCCTCACCAAACTCCTCCCAGGCCCGAGTTTTTGCCTCCCCAACCACCCGGGCTGCAGTCCGCTTGGCCTGTAGGTACCTGTCAGCTGCCTCGGGAGTCCCACAAGCCAGCCAAGCCCGATAGGACTCCTTCTTCAGCTTGACGGCATCCCTTACTTCCGGTGTCCACCTCCGGGTTCGGGGATTGCCGCCTCGACAGGCACCGGAGACATTACGGCCACAGCTCCGAGTGGCCGCGTTGACAATGGAGGTGGAGAACATGGTCCACTCGGACTCAATATCTCCAGATCTGGTCGAAGCTCTGCCGGAGGTGGAAGTTGAAGATCTCTCTGACAGGGGATTCGGCCAAACGTTCCCAACAGACCCTCATATTACGTTTGGGTCTGCCGAGTCTGTCCAGCTTCCTCCCCCGCCATCGGATCCGACTCACCACCAGGTGGTGATCAGTTGACAGCTCCGCCCCTCTCTTCACCCGAGTGTCCAAGACATACGGCCGTAGGTTAGATGAAACAACCACAAAGTCAATCATCGACCTCCAGCCAAGGGTGTCCTGGTGCCATGTGCACTGATGGACACCCTTATGCTTGAACATGGTGTTGTTATGGCCAAGCTGTAACTAGCACAGAAGTCCAATAACTGAACACCGCTCGGGTTCAAATCAGGGGGGCCGTTCCTCCCAAACACGCCCCTCCAGGTGTCACTGTCGTTGCCCACGTGGGCGTTGAAGTCCCCCAGCAGAACGACGGAGCCCCCAGTCGGCGCGCTTTCCAGCACCCCTCCCAGAGTCTCCAAGAAGGCCGGGTACTCTACACTGCCGTTTGGCCCGTAGGCGCACAGTGAGAGACCTATCCCCGACCCGAAGGCGCAGGGAAGCGACCCTCTCGTTCACCGGGGTAAACTCCAACACATGGCGGCTCAGCTGGGGGGCTATAAGCAAACCCACACCAGCCTGCCGCCTTTCACCATGGGCAACTCCGGAGTGGTGAAGAGTCCATCCTCCCTCGAGGAGTGTGATTCCAGAGCCCAAGCTGTGCCTAGAGGTGATCCCGACTATCGCTAGTCGGAATCTTTGAACCTCACGCACAATCTCAGGCTCCTTCCCCGTCAGAGAGGTGACGTTCCATGTCCCTAGAGCTAGATTCCGCGTCCAGGGATCGGGTTGTCGAGGCCCCCGCCTTCGACTGCCGCCCGATCCACTTTGCACCGGCCCCTTACGGTCCCTCCTGCAGGTGGTGGGTCCACGGGCATTAAACATTATGCAATAACAAGTGTAAATCATTATATTTATACAAAATATATTCAAATGATGGCAACTTATTGAGATATAAAGGCCTACACCCATAACCTTATACCCTTTCTCTAAGTTTAATGAAAACCTAAACTTTAAGAATAAAATGAAATCAATACATTTGTTTGAAAACGATTGTCTTTATGATCTGGAATGTGATAGAAGGTGAAAGAGTGTTTTCAGTGAGAGCTGGATCAGTACACCGGTCTCCAGTCATCATACTCTTTACTCCACAGGAGTCGCTGTCTAAAAGGCCGTCGTTCTGACACTTTCTCTTTTCCAATCACATATCGGTGCTCAGAGCTTTTTCACATAGTCTCAGGCAACGAGACGCCTATTTGAACTCGGTGTAAATAAACATACTGCTGTTGAAGGTGAATGACACAAACCTTGTCTTTGACGGCGGTCATGAGTTGATCTTTATCAGCATGAGTACAGTGCTCACATTTGCAGTCAAAGTGATACTGCTGCTTGAGTAAACGCTGACGCTCTTTAGACACGTGCAGAAAATCCACATAACTGACGCTCAACTCTTCACCCTCTGAGATCTTCTCCAGAGCCCTCAGCTCGATCCTGACATCACCAAAGACATCATCACACACGCTTTATCATCACCATTACATCACGCTCTCTCCAGCAAACTGTGACAATTGTCACTTAAGGTTTTAAACGTGAATGTTTACTTCCTTTTCATTGGAATTGTTGGGTTGGAAGTTGAAAGACAGAAAAATCTACTACACAATCTACACAAATGTGAGCTTATAATGATGATGTCTGAATTGAGTGGTCGGGTACGATTTCATGAGAAATACTTTGAGTTTAAAAGTCAAGTAACTGTGATGTTCTGTGATGGTGATAGATAGACAAAAGTTACAGACTGCAGATTTAAGTTTGATTCTCTGATCTTCTCCACCATAGACCAGAATAAACCCACTGTTGAATATTCATGCTTATAAAACCCAACAATTATATAAATGTCATTGCTTTATGAAATACACACACAGTGGACAGTGTGTCCGTAATAAACCTCAAAAGAGCTGTTCTGATGTTCACATGCAACGGCGCACTAAACTGAATTCATTCATTCAGAACCTTTGAGCGAGATATTCAGGACGTGTCTTTGATTTGATAACAACAACTTCTGCTGCATTACACAACACTGTCTGACTAAAGTTCACTTAACACCTGACATATCTTAAAATACATCTGTGACATCTGTCTCCAGATGTACACCGGTAACGTTTCATTTCTAAAGGATTTTTATGAAAGCAATTGAAATATGCATTGAATTTAATTGCAATTGAATTTAAATGCAATTGAATTTAATCCTAGTCCTGTTCTAAGATAAAGCAGCTCTGTGAAACCAGACCGTTGTCTGGCGTTTGGATCATATGAGGGTCATGACACAGACACTGTCAGTACGGCAGGGTCAAAGGTCAGATTTTACCTTCTCTCGGAGTGGAATGTGGTGTCCAGAGCGGTTTGACTGCAAGACAAAACCACACACTGAAGATTGTGAACGGACAGTAACAGCATTGACGTGAATCATCGGTCGGTCACTCACTCGCCGTGATTCAGAATGACGCTGCAGTTGGGCCAGCAGTCATGATTCACCAGACAGAGGTTTGGAAAGAGACCCACACCCACGGCCTGAAGACCTCTCTGATCACTCAGTGTGAAACCATTACAGTTAATCTGAGACAGAGACAGAGAGAGATGGAGAGAGAGTGAGAGAGACAGAGAGAGAGAGAGAGAGAGAGAGAGATGGAGAGAGAGTGTGAGAGAGAGAGAGAGACAGAGAGAGAGAGAGAGAGAGAGAGAGTGTGAGAGAGAGAGAGAGAGAGAGAGAGAGACAGAGAGAGAGAGAGACAGAGAGAGGTGTGTTTCTGGTCTGAATAAGAAAAGTTACAGCGACACCTACCACACCGATGATATGAGCCACGTAATCCTCTCCCACCGGCTTGCTCTTCTTTGGCCAGTATTGAAAGAAGTTTTGCACATCGACTCTCAGCTCCTTCAGGTCCTCCGGTGACATTTGAGACAGATGATCCTCCAACAGGTCCAGAGTGGTGAGCTGAGAGTCAGAGACGAGTCCAGTGTTCTTGTGTATACGCCACATGATCCGAGCGGCCAGACTGAGCACAGGATCAGAGGACAGCGTGAGCTCAATGCACCATCTCAGTGTAAGTTCTGCTTTATCTGTGGGTCACGTGACTTCACTCACCGCACGTTCTCATTGGGTGCTTTTCCAATCTTTCTGATGGAAGAACATTCCTGTTTGTGTTCGTCCCATGCGGCGCGCTGGCACGTGCGGTTGCAGTAGTGAGCAAATTTACACTGAGCGCAGCGGTGAGGATTGGACTGACGCCGGAAACAACTGTGACACACCTGCAGAGACAGACTGACAACAACACAATTAACACTACACACAGTGTTCACTAAGAAGTCAACAGCTCATGTTGAACTGATAGAGATGTATCCTGCAGTTAAGCACTGATCATTTCTTTTATATTTATTTGACAGAAGTATGGATCCTACATCCTTCCACCGACATCAAGAGCCTCAGACTGATCTCTGCCCATGCCGAATCTGAAGAATAAATTCCTATTTCTTAACTTTCTGAATGTTATTCATTCATATAATGACCAACTATTGAACATCAAACTGATGATGTTTCTTAAAGTCCTAATGAACCGGAAGTTCTGATCGTTTTTAATCGCTTATTCTGACATATTTTCGAGAAAATGAATGGGCGTGGCTTGCGTTTTTCCCAGCAAATTGATTGGATGTGTGAAAATAGCCGTTGCATTGATTATGAAATGGAACTGGCAGCAGACTGACAGTTGAAGGGGAGGAGTTAACTGATGCTCCACCCATGCCATCATTTGAGATGGAGAGTCATTTCAGGACAGAAGATTATGAGGGCACATTCATTTTTAATATAAACTATTTACTATAAACGCTGCCATATTTCATGAAAATATAAGCAATGTCCTTTTTTATTTCACTGGGACTTTAACATGTTCTATATAACGTGCACAAATTCATTTCATTTTCCTGTCCACTTCTGATTGACAGGACATCTGATCATCGGCTGTTTTTAAACGATTGGCCGATAGCCGACAGTGTGGAAAATAACTTTCATGTATCAATAGCAATTATTGGCGATATATTATTGAATTTGTAATTTATATATCCATTTAAGTATATATTTATTCAGGTATTTATTGAGTGTATATATATTATATAGATATATATTGAGTAAATTCTCGTGTGTTATTCAATGAGATGATCTATTTAGAAGAAGAAGATACTTGAAAAAATGAATTTATAATTTTGTTGAAATATACATTACAATTGAGACATACTGAAGATAAAATAGTTTGCCGCGGAAGAAGAAGCCCTTGATTGGCTGGAGGAAATGGGAGCTGTCCTATATCATTGACTGACAATTCATATAATTGTTGACTGTAAAATAACAAGAAAATGTTAGAAAATGTTCATGACTGATATAATTCCCTGTCCAATCAAAATCGCTTTACAGTTTGCGCAATGACGTCGGGTCACGCCTCTTTGCGTTATGCTTTAACATGTCGAGAAGTATTACGCAGCCGCTTGAGTAGCTGGTGTTCGAAAAAGTGATAGTGATGCGCAAAAAGGAGAAATAAAGTTTAAATATTACAGCTAAAATTAGAAAACTAACTAACTACTCCTGATCACTTTGAAAACATCCGTGCCCGATGATATTCCCGGTAGCAGCGGGAATATTTGGCATCACGCACCGTCACAGATCAATGAGCTCTACATGTTGAGTCAGCAGCAGCAGTGAGTTATTGTTCATGTTACCAACCAGTTAGAAAGAAAGGGTTTATAAATGTTTACTTTTCCCCTTTAGATGGAAACACACAATGAAATATTTGCGCCCTTTTCTTACATCAGAAAGCACATCTGATCGATCACAAATGCGAGAGAGAGGACAAAGTTTTATTAATGAAAGCTCGTTTGAGGTCATCAGAAACACTGACACATTTAACACAGATGTCCCTTGAAGTCATGTTGAGAAGCACGGATTCAAACTATAACACTAGTGTTTTCTGCTCAGTTAAAGTTCAAAGCAGACTTTTTAACGTCAAGACCCTATTTTAATAATGTAAATGTTTTTTTTAAATAGTCTGGAAAGTTTAGTATGCATACTTATGCTTATATAAATTGAAATTAAATATAAGTAATAAAATAAATTACAATAATGGAAAATTATACAAAATTATTAGAAAATATAATATAAGGAATAAATATAAAATATAAAACACATAGAAGATACTGTGGCGTGGCAATAAAATGAAGGGGGCCTTTGGGTGTGCTATAGCCCTAGAGCCCAATGTGTTCTTAATCCGGCGCTGGGTGTATGACATAAAAATTGCAAGAGCTCGAAGTATTTAAAGTTCTAAAGGGACTACATGTCTTTCTCCATTTCTCTCTCTGTGTGTGGCCTTGTTTTTATATCCCGGTGGGGACTTAAAACTGAATACACATCCACTCATGGGGACTCGTGTCACTGTGGGGATCAAAATCGAGGTCCTCAGTGGCAAAAAAGTTTATAAATCGCACAAAACAATATTCTTTTTAAATCTAAAAATGCAAAAAGTTTTCTATGATTTTTAGGTTTAGGGGATAAAATATATTTTTTTACAGTATAATGATCATTACTCCTGTGGACTGTCCCCACTGAGATGGTAAACCAGACGTGTGTGTGTGTTTATGTCATGCTGAAGGTAAGAGCTCGACTGGTTTCTGTCTGGCAGCTGCAGACGACAGCGGAGCTTCTTGACTTTTTATGGAGCTGAAACTGTGATCTGTCACATGAGCTTCTCTCAAAACAGCTCCACGCTGCAGTCAGATCGCTGTATTTCAGAAACATCTGTATCATTCATGTTCTTATTCAAACTACAAACATCTACATGTCTGTGTGACTTTCACTTACAGTGTTAAAACTCAACATTTGAGCGGAGACACAACCCCAAACAAAACGAAAATGAACCTTTCACCAGTGTTGAGTACTAGTTACTAAGTGATTACTTTCCATTTTGAAAAAGTACAGTAAGGGATTACTCTAATCTTTGCTGTAATTTAATCAGTTACTTTGATGTAATTAAACGAAGTAAAGTGTGTAATATATATGTGTGTGCAATAGAGGAAATTAACTTTAAAATCTGTGCTTAACAAATATTAAAATGTATCATGGGGACAAATCACAAAAGCACATTTTAACGATTTATACTTCAATATATGTTAAAGGTGTCCTGAAGTGGCCTATTTATTGATTTATATCGTTATATGAGGTCTACCTATGATGTCCGCGTGTTTTTAAATTTAAAAACAATATCGATAAATATGGGCTTTTTTCTACCCCACTTTTGAGACCGGCTCGACAAACGCTCGGTTTTAATGGGGGAACCTCATTGAAGACTTGTAAGTAAACGCACTGTTATGAATGGATATCTGTTTTCATAGGCGCCTTTTGTGAATTTGGTTAGATACGTAACGTAAGGTTACACATTCGCCCTATATTTGCACGGGATTAGTATTATTGGGGACCTCACGTCAAAAGCTTGGGTTAAAATTGATGTCCTTAATTCTTGACTCCTTTAAACTGAAGATTCTTTCTATCCAAAGGTTCCATAATAAAAGATACACATAATATGCATGATTGTATGTGTGAAGAAAAAAAATTGCAATGTGCTGTCAATAGAGTCTCTTCTGCACTGCTTTATGACTGTTTTCTCTTTAAATGCTGTTGAATCTAGAAACGTGAATGTCACTTCGTTGACGGTCCCTATGTTCACAGATGTTACGTCCAACGTCAAGCCAACTTTATATCAGTCTTTTATGGCATGCTTTTACTGACAAATGTCAAGAGCACGTTGCTGTAGAGCGAATTTAAGTCAATATTGATGTGTGAGAGCACGAACCTCCCTGCACACACGCAGAACTCTGTGGAAAAACCCAAAACCATACAGATCTCTAAAGGGACAGTGAAATGTGGCCTAACAACAGTGGTGTATAAGCACACAACTCTACGTGTAATCCAAAACATCACATGAACTCTAAAGTCTGAGTGGAATGTTGTCCCAACAATTATATTGAACATCCGTGAAGAAAGCCAAAAGTCTTCATGTCTACAACCAGAAGCTCTTGGGAAGAATCCAACATGATGTGTGAGCCACTAACACATTGTTGTTAGTCAATGAAACACAAACACAAACACTCACTCACTCACACGTGTCTCTGATGACATCAACAGGTGTTATTCCACCTGTTCTCTAAGATCAGAAGCTTGAGTTTACCTGTCAAACACGACAGCAGCGAAGCTGGCCTCAGCAAACACCACATCTCCCGCTGACATCCCTTTAGTGAGGCGCAGACCTCGGCCCTTCTCTCCGGCCGCGAACACTTCCACAGGATCCATCTTATCCACGGTCATCTCCACACACTGCTGCCGCTGGAGGATGTGCTCACTGTGTTCTCCAAACTTCCCTTCACATCCACCCCGACCAAACCAAAAATAGACTCGCTCCTGTCCTGAGTGCCGATGGTGACATGATGGAGTCACGTGGGTGTTTGTGTGCTCAGTGTGCTGCTGCGCTCCTGCGGGTATTTATATCTGTCAGCTGCGTCTGCTCATCATCAGGTGACACACACACATTACTCTGCTGCAGTATTTCATGCGTTTACATGATGACAGTGAGCGTGTATGACTAACTGTTAGAAATGAAAGAATATCTGAAGAAGAGCACCTCTGAAATGTCAAAACTGAGTTTAGGTGAGCTTCAGAATGCCAAATCTGAGCGTGATCGATGTTTGGAAAAAGTCTCACGTCTCCTAACATTTGTGTATATTTCACAAGCTTGTGTTTACAGTAGAAGTGAGGAAAAGAAGAGCTGATAGATGCTCCCAGAGATCCTGCAGTGAATCAACACAACAAGAATCACAGCAGCAGATCCTCCACGCACGCAGACACTGCAGGACTGCGCAGTCGACGCATCTGCATCATGGTTTGAGAGCTGAAATGTTTCACGACTGCAGAGTTAATAAACACAACTCACAAAAGTTGAACTGGCTTTTTGACACGCTCACCTCATCTGTCATCGGCCAGAGCATCTCTCACGTGATTGGTCAGTCTAAAACAGCTGTTTGTGGTCAAGATCACACTGAATCCTGCAACTGGTACATGTGACGTAATATCTACTGTCAAAAATCACTGTTCACAACCGACAGATATTCAGCAGCGGCAGATGTCAATCACAGACTTTTGTTGGAGTCCAGTTTTTATCCACTGTCTGCCTTTAACATCACAACTCCACAACGTCTTGAGGAGAAAACCACATGATTTGAATCAAATGTATTTATTGAAAACATTCTAACAAGTATATATTTCTCTCTGCAGGTAATACTGATGTAGAACTCAACATCATTGAGTCACAGTGGTCACAAATGGCATCATTTAACATTTATCAAATGTGACCCTGGATCACAAAACCTGTGTTAAGTAGCACAGGAACATTTTTAATGAAGGACAAAAATACATTGTATGGGTCAAAATTAAAGTTTTTTCTTTCATGACAAAACTCATGATATAAAGTAAAGATCATGTTCCATGAAGATATTTAGTAAATTTCCTACCTTAAATATATCAAAACTTTACTTTTGTGAGTGGATGACCTGCGACAGTGTCTCTGATTAACAACTTCAAAGGAAGTTTTCTCAATATTTAGATTTGTTGCACTTTCCTGAGCTTTAAACGGTTGTATCTCAGTCAGATATTGTCTTATTCTAACAACTCATACATCAATAGAAATCTTATTTATTCAACTTTCAGATTATGCAAAACATTTCGAACAATTTACCCATAAGACTGGTTTTGTGGTCCAGGGTCACATGTAATAGTATTAATGAAGTTTTCATAAACATCTTAAATATAATCCTGAAATGCTAAATAACAGTATAATTATTAGTGATTAGTGTTTTCTGCATGAGGAGACCCTGATGTAGCTCAGTAACACATGAATATCACACCAATCTAAGTGTTTGATAGTGACTCTCACAGACACTATATCACTCAAAAATATGGAATATGTGTGAAGGTTTCACTCAAATATAATCAAACAGTATCAGTAATAAAAATGAGCTGACATCAGAATCAAGGCACAATTCACACATTATCTCAGATGATAAGAGCAGCAATCAGATACTTTGGAATGTGAGTCAATAATAATTCTTATCAAATCTATACATCATAGAAGTCCAGATGAGCTCCAGAGGTGAAGTTTCCCTCCAGCAGAACCTTCATGAGTTTACTGACGGACGCTTCACATGTGAGCAGTTGACCCTGAGCGTGCACAGCACTGCATGCGCTCCTCACGCTGTCGTCTGCGCTGCTACTCCTCGCCTGCAGCTGCATGTCTGTATCCAGAGGACCTGTGCATACATCCACAACATCACTCGTGTCACAACTTGTAGAAAATGCATTAAAACTCTATATTCATCACTTTTCAATCAGGGATTGATCCCAGGGATTGCACATACTCAGAAACAAATGTATAGAATAATGCAATGTATGTCAGTCTGGCGTCTGCCAAATGCGTAAATGTTTTATTTAAACAATATTAATAGCTTTAAGTCTATACCTGGCGGCCGTTTCAATAAGGAAGTTCAACCAACACAGAGTTAAAATCTGAACTCGAGAATCTCTACTCTGAGTTTTCAGTTTCAGACCAGCTGATTTGAGTCAGTTAAATCCACTCTGAGTAAGTTCACTCGAGGTGACACGCGTGCAGCATGGCGATGAAAAGCCATCATCTATTGAGTGAAGATAGCACCATTAACCATGGCAACAGCACGTGACAAAAAGCGCATGATCATTTCCCGCCAATCGAATTGAAGGTTCTGTTACAAGCGTACGGTGAATATGAGCACATATTTAGAACAAATGTATTCACTTGTTGATGCACAAGTTTATATGTTAATCACTTTTATATTTATTTTGTTGAAACTGTGAAAATGGGAATTATATTTAACTCGCTCGCGCGCTCTCTCTCTCTCTCTCTCTCCCTCTCTCTCTCTCTTCTCTCTCTCTCTCTCTCTCTCTCTCTCTCTCTCTCTCTCTCTCTTCTCTCTCTCTCTCTCTCCTCTCTCTCTCTCTCTCTCTTTCTCTCGCACGCTCTCTCTCTCTCTCTTTCTCTCACGCGCTCTCTCTCTCTCTTTCTCTCGCGCGCGCTCTCTCTCGCTATCTCTCTCTCTCTCTCTCTCTTTCTCTCACGCGCTCTCTCTCTCTCTCTTTCTCTCGCGCGCTCTCTCTCTCGCTATCTCTCGCTCTCTCTCTCTCTCTTTCTCTCACGCGCTCTCTCTCTCTCTCTCTCGCTCATGTAGGTGCAATCCTTCTGCAATAAAAATATCTCGGCAGAAGCTGAATATGAAATATAAGAACATCATTCATTCAGGAAAGTTTAAAGAAATAAAATGCTAGTAGGATGCCTGATTGGGAAATGTTAAATATTCTACTCAAACTTGCCTTAAACGTTAAGATAAAACGTCCAACGGGGCCCCACAATTCTCCTTCCAACATAAATATAACTCTCTGCGAATTAATGCAGCTTCCTCATTTATGGGTTCATGAATATATATGACATTTTAAGGTCTGTGTAACTAAATTGAGCGCGATTAGTAGGGGTGGGCGGATCGATCCTGAAATATCGATACTTCCGATGCTGAGGCTGTATTGAAAGGATCGATCCTAACATTAAAACATCGATACTAATGTGTTTTTACTACAGATTTTATTTATTTACAAATTTAGCTAATAATTGTATACTAAAGAACAATTTATTTCCCATACACCTAGTTTTGCACACGTTTTCCCACCCTGCCCTGCTGTATTTTGTAGTCCGCTATCACTGTGACTCAGCAGCACCACGCACACGCAGCTGAGCAGCAGCCAGTAAAAGAATAAAAACTGCGGTCTGCGATGTGTGGCAGTGGGCATTTGGGGGTAAAAAGCCAATTATTAAAAGTACTTTATTATTTAAACACTTTATTGACTTTGTTTCTCAAACAGTTGTGTGCACTTTGTTTATAAATTAACTTAAAAATGTAATGAAAGGGCAATTTAATTCGTAATATTATTGTGTCTAAACACTGAACAAAAAGGGAAAAGCAGTTTTAAAATCTTTGTTCCTCATTAATAATTGTGTGCACTTTGTTTTTTCAAAGCTGGAGAAGTAGTTCTAGGATAGGGACACATTGTTTTGTCATATATCAGTTTTCTGTTCTGTTGATCTGTTACTGTTTGCATTTTCCGATAATAATTTGGTGCAAAGTTCATGCTTGCAAACTCTATTACAGGAATACATAACTAAACATATATATTTATTTGGTTTAAATTATGTCCCGTGTTTTAACATCTACATGATTAATTAGCCTATAGGAACATTAAGAGCACAAATAACAAAATATTTTAGTGGTCATGAAAATGTATTCAGATTTAGCAAATTTATGATGCAATCTTCTGATCAATCATTACATTTCATCCACAGGAAAGTAAACGTAAATTCAAGTGAATGCTTTTAAAAGTATTGGTATCGATATCGGCGATACTGGCCCTGCATGTACTTGGTATCGGATCGGTACCAAATTTTACAGTATCGCCCACCCCTAGGACACGAATCAATAAACAAATGACATATGGAATTTCAACACGGCTCGCGCTTCAAAAAGGGGGCGGAGATTGTAACAAACCCTGGGTTTGTGGAATAAAACCTGCTCTCGACCAGGTTAGGTTCACGGAGTGTGTTACTCTGGTTACTCACTCGGAGTATAAGATACTTCGATTTCTGAAATGGGTTTGACATACCTCGCGTTATGAAACCAAAAATCTTGAGTATTTCGTTTTCTGGGGTTTACTTCCTCTATGTTTGCACTTACCCTGCTTTCTGAAACGGCCCCTGAACATGGATTTTGTTGTGATTATGTACGCATCACGTGATTTGGCAGACGCTTTTATCCCCAGAAGAGATGAGGTGAACAACAGAAGAGATGAGGTGAACAACAGAAGAGATGAGGTG
This sequence comes from Triplophysa tibetana, assembly GCA_008369825.1. Classification (NCBI taxonomy): domain Eukaryota; kingdom Metazoa; phylum Chordata; class Actinopteri; order Cypriniformes; family Nemacheilidae; genus Triplophysa; species Triplophysa tibetana. The sequence goes on along the minus strand of CM017901.1, from coordinate 421,739 downwards.
AACAACAGAAGAGATGAGATGAACAACAGAAGAGATGAGGTGAACAACAGAAGAGATGAGGTGAACAACAGAAGAGATGAGGTGAACAACAGAAGAGATGAGGTGAACAACAGAAGAGATGAGGTGAACAACAGAAGAGATGAGGTGAACAACAGAAGAGATGAGGTGAACAACAGAAGAGATGAGAACAACATGAGTGCTTGTTCGCGTGGTGTTGTTGTACCTGGCGCGTAACTCAAGACTCGGAGGTCCGGTTCTTCTTTCGCCAGCACGCGGAACATCATCTCTCGCGCCGCTTTCCCCGTACAGTACAGAATCCACGACGCGAACGGTTTGATCGCGCACAGTGAGCTGATGTTGATGATGACGCGCGTCAAACCGACGCGCCGCGGGACCGCGCGCAGGACTCCAGTGGTCAGACAGAGCGCAGAACTCACGTTAAACGACAGATAAGAGTCCACCTCATCCACATCCGTGAAGTCACGACCATAACGCGACACATCACCGAGAGAAGCTGTGTGCACAAAACATCACATTATGACGCAACGATAAACTAAATAAAATAAACACAATTACCATTTATAAGCTTTATATCGCAGGGATGCTAGAGACAAAGTTTCCGGAGCACGAAACCATCTGACGCCAATGAATGAACTCCTGGGGAGACCGAGGGCACTTGTAACAGCATCAATTCATCCAATCAGAAACAAGCTACAGTGATAACACTTCTTCTGCACATGCGCAGTATGATTCTCTCTCCGCCTGCGGTTTTTCATCAAAACACTGATCTTCTTGTATGAAAGTTAATTTTTGATTGTAAAGTATTTTTCTTCTGCTGTCTAAAGTTTAGATGACTGCGAAATTTAAATAACATGTTAAATAGTGCACCTATTTTTCTTTCTTATATCAAAAGGATAACTTGTGGATTTTAAGTAGTGTGAGTTGTGTAGGAGAATGTAAAGATTTGTACCTATGCCCCAGATCTCCCCTACTACAGTAAATGACATAAAGCTCAGAAACTTTGTTCACTGGTTTTGATCACACTGGAAAACCCATCACGGTACCTCTGTAAGGTCTAAACAAGCAGATTATTGAGAGAAGAAATGAAAGTCTTTAAAAGTTAAAATAGAGAAAGTGTATGACCTGCATTATTGAAGAGCAGCAGATGATCAATATCAGCACATTGTGTTTCTCTGATCACTGTAATAACGCGCTCGACGTCTTCTTTACGCGATAAATCCGCCGTCACGCAGCGCACATTGAGTTCGGACGCGACGCGAGTGACATGCGTCTGTAGCTCGTGCAGTTTATCTTCTGATCGAGCCGCCAGAACCAGAACCGAACCTGCTGCGTCCACACGAGCCGCGATCTCGAGAGCCAGAGCCCGACCGAAGCCTCGCGACGCGCCGGTGATGATGACCAGCGCTTTACCGAAACCTGGAACATCACTCATCTTACTGTCTGGTACGCGCAGGTCTGATAATAACCGATTATTTGTGATTTCTGCAAGTAAGCGTGACGCTGATGTGCAAATTAGTTACGCCCCCCGGAAACTGAGACGTGTCCACGCCCCCTTATCGAGGGAGTTACGTTACACACCAGTGCTTCATTCATAAAACTATTGATACATAAACCTTTATACAATGATACATCTGAGTATATGTTAAAAAGAGTTCAAATACGCTAAGAGAAAAAATCATTTAATAATACTCTAACTTAAAAGAAAGGCTGATGTGTGTAAAGTTAATAATTCTTTCTACTTTTGTTAATGAGAGACTAATGGATTCATGTTCACTAATTGAGAAACAGAATTAGATGTTTGATTCAAATGTTTCGCTCATTGCATATAACTGCTTGTAATAGTTGTATTTTAAATAATATCTGTATTTATTTGCATTTTTTTATATATTTTTTATTCAGTGTAACGTTATTTGTATGCACCATGGGTCTGAGAGTAACGCAATTTCAATCCTCTATATGTATTTACTGTACATGTGGCAGAATTGACAATAAACAGACTTTGACTTTAAAGCGTTAGCTGTTAGCTGTTACCTGACGTAAATCAAACCAGATGTTCAGAAATGAACTTGAATAGAAGATAAGATAAACGTAACAGCTCTGATGAGGAGGTCAACAAGCCTCCAGACTCACCTGTAACATCAGTGAAACTACAGACAGCTACAAAACAAATTCAGTTATATCATTAAGACTGAATGGATGAGTAGATAACTGTTTATATAATGCAATGACCCCCTCTGCTGGAATTTTCATACAGTTTGGACTCCAAATATAAGCGACCCCACAAATCAAATACATTTATTTAAAAAGCACAATAAATTAAATTAATTAATACATTATCATCCAATATTTATTAATCGAAGCGCACACGTTTGCCTTTCGTGACTCTTATTCTGAAAGTCTGCCGATATCCGCCATGTTGGATGTGTGTAGACTGAAAGCATGGCGGCTGAAATGAGATTACCGGCTGTTCACAAATTCATTTCACTACCAACAACATCACAATCACAGGACGACAAACAACTGGTGGTTCCTGGAGAAGTGATCACATCTGACACTGGATTTATGAGGTAAAGACATTACTGATATTGAAGTGATGAGTTTTGCGTTCTCTGCGCACTGATGAGTGACCAATGAGTGAAAACTGTTTAAAATGACGATTTCAATGAAGGCCTGGAAATGATATCTGCATATGTTTCGAGATGTTAAAGTACATGTGAAGACTGTGATGTTGTTGCTCATGTTCAGAGGTCATGGCACATACATGGATGAAGACAGACTCACAGCATCAGTTGCTGGAGAAGTGGAGCGAGTGAATAAACTCATCTGCGTGAAACCTCTGAAGACCAGGTGAATATCAGGCTCAACATTCTGTGACGTATTTCATTGATCTGTGTGGAACGTCACACTGTTTCTGCCCTTTCAGATTCAACGGTGAAGTTGGTGATGTGATTGTCGGCAGGGTTACGGAGGTCTGTGGTGTTTACTGATGTCATGTGGGATTGATTGTTTGTTTGTGAAGCTCTTCTGATGTTCCTCTTATAACATTCAGGTGCAGCAGAAACGCTGGAAAGTGGAATCAAACTCTCGGCTGGATTCTGTGTTGCTGCTCTCTTCAGTGAATTTACCTGGAGGAGAGCTGGTGAGGAACACCAACACATGTCATCACACAACATCAGTCATCCATGCTTTACCTTAATATCACACAGCTTCTTGACAAATAACTAAATATGTGTTTGTGGAATATAGTTTGAACATAAACATCAGAATTCTGCTTTAGAATCTTTAAGATTTTGTTACTTTAAATCTCATCGTTTTGTAATAGTGTAAATGGACTTTCATATAAATGAGTTGTAGTTTGTTTGTTTTCTCAGAGACGTCGATCAGCTGAGGACGAGCTGGCCATGAGAGATTATCTTCAGGAGGGAGATCTCATCAGTGTATCCAAACCCATCAGTTCATAAATCATTGAGATGTTCATGTCGAAATAAACAGCCAGTGAATGTTATTTTTGCCATCTTTGCCATCATAATGTACAAATCTGAAATGTGCTTCAGCCCTTCAACCGCTCTTCACATAGAAACACTTTGGATAAATATCATATTTGAGTCAGAAGTCATAAAGTTAGTGTGTGTGTGTCACAATGCGGTTAGATTTGGATCATTTCCAGCTGTGCAGTGTATTTCTTTAACATGTGAAAGGCAGAGGTTCAGTCCATCTTTTCTGACGGAGCTCTTTCTCTGCACACCCGCAGTTTGAAGTATGGAAAGGTAAGAGAGCTGTTTCTCCCCTGACACTCAAGACACTCTTTAAAGGAATAGTTCTCTTTTACATAGTGGGAATAAAAGTACGGTCAAGTCAATGGGCACGATTTTTGGGTGAACTATTCCTTTATAATGCTTTATAATGTGAGCATGTATCTGTTTTGATTGTATTTTTCAGCTGGGTCAAGGTGTGCTTGTACAGGTTTCACCATCTCTAGTGAAGAGACAGAAAACTCATTTCCACAATCTACTGTGTGGTGCCTCCATCATCCTGGGAAACAATGGTTACGTGTGGCTGTATCCCACCCCCGATCAGCAGGATGAAGAGGCCGGAGGATATTTCACCAGCTTGGAGGTCAGACTTTCATCATTTCACTGTATGTTGACAGTTTTTAAGCCTGTATGTGTAGTAATGATTCTTTCTTTTTCGTCTGTGTTAGCCTGTGTCCCTGTCAGATCGAGAGGTGATTTCTCGCTTGAGGAATTGTTTGTTGGCTCTGTCGGCTCATAAGGTTTTGCTGTATGACACAAGTGTGCTTTACTGCTATGAGTCTTCTCTTTCACATCAGGTAGAGTTCATTTGCGTCTCTCGTGATATGATCAACAGCTTGTGTCTTATTGTACCTCTGCTGTTCTCATTTAAATGTCTTGTCTCTCTGTAGATTAAAGATATCCTGAAACCAGAGGTGATGGAGGAGATTGTTCTGGAGACACGACAGCGCCTCATTGAGCATGAATGCTAAAGTATTTAAAACGGTTGCTTTGACTTATAACTAATGTTTATTTTAGTATCTGTGCTGTAATGTACCAGCTTTTTTTTTTGAATAAAAACATTTATCTGAAGACGGTTGTCTTTTTTTCTATAACAAACAAAGCAGTAAGTGTCAAGCTTTTTGTTTACAATGAAAAAACGAACCATCTATGCAGTTAGAACAGTTTCTACAGACATGCACATGTTTCCAGGCTTTAAAAACGTGAAGAAAAAACATTAATAAGTCAAATATTACTTAACCGGAAATGTTTCTTACTGCATGAGTTCTTGAATTGCGAGTGAAAATGTATGTTAGGTCAGTTCTTGTCAACTGGGCGACCTGCTTGAAAATGAACGTGAACGAGTCATTCAGAAACGATTTATTTGCATTGTTTATTGATGTGATTTATTTGTGTAATCTGCTTTAATGCCGCTAGAGGGCAGTGCCGCAAACAAACACATTTGATTCATTTCAAAGTAAACTATAACTCCTTTACAAACGGACGCTTTTAACTCTTTACTTAATATCGTTCATATTCAGTGTCCTGTATATTATTTCGTTAAAACAAATTTTCCTCAACGATCCTTTTTTCTGTTATGATAAAAGTAGAGATAATGTCGTTTTAATCAGCTAAACTGATCTCACGATGTTAAAGCGAAGATCTTAGATTAAAGTTTCATTTATTTTGGGTCACGAATAATAAGTATATGTGCAGAAAATCAAATCAACTGTGCATCGGCGGAAGCGCGCGCCATGTGACGTCACCAGCGCAGCTCGCGTGCGCGAACATGGCGGTTCCTGCGACGACGAACGGCTGCGAGAAAAGTGCAAATACATGTGAAATTAAACGAAGACATGAGAAGAAATAAAACTCTAAAACCTGCGACCGAGTCTAGCGTGAGATCGGTGAGGAAAACACCCCGACAAGAGAGAAACGAGAGCGGGAAAGTGAAGATTTAAATTCTCCTGAGGGAGAGAGAGCTGCACGCGGAAGTGACGAGAGACTTTTAACAACTAAATCTAAAACGGACTTTAACTACATTTACACAAACACCGAGATTAAACAGGATAACAGTGTCTGGATGAGGGTGAGAGAGTGTTCACATGATCTCCAGGTGTTTGTTTGTGTGAACTCTCATCTGAATGTGTTCATATCAGAAGAATGTTGTATTTAACTGTAAAGTTAACTTAGCTGGTGTAGATGTTAAAAAACTACTGACCGCGCTCGACTTACACTCTTATTAGATGACAGAATTCTGGTGTTTAGATGTCATCAGTTTGATCTTCGATTGCGTGTTCAGATGAAAATGAGCGAGTTATTGTGTCCAGTGTGAATAATAATAATAATGATGTTTCTGCGCATCAGGACATCAGACGTGAGTCGTGTCATATCTGATGTGAAGATGACAGATCACACATCACTAACACTGTCAGCTCGAGCTTTACACTGATCATCATGTGCTTGTCCTCGAGATGAACGTGTCTCAAATCGTCTTCATCACCCTGACACTATTATCTACTAATATATCTGTAAATAAGCTATAATGTGTTTAGAAAAACACCTTTCCTCACAGCCAAAGTGCCTTGAAAATCTTTGATGCATTTGAAGTGACTTTCAGTAACACACATCAGGACCCACACTGACTGACATCACTGCCGGACTCTGGACTGACCCGTCTCACGGTCATCGGTCGTGTGTCAGGGCAGAGGTCTTTCTCCTCACCTGGAGGTGCGTCCGGCCGCGGCCTGGCATCCTGCCCTTATGGGGCAGCAGCCAGGGAAGTTTGTTGGGGACCAGAGGAGACCGAGTCTGCCCGCCCTGCCCTTCATCAAGGGTACAGGCAAGAGAGAGACCTCACGACAGGGAGCCCTACACTTCCTCAACGTGTTTGTCGACCACGGTGAGTCACCTGCTTTCATCTCTACACACATGACACACATGAGAGCATGTTTCTACAAGATTTGCTGTGAATCTTCTCTCAGGTCAGATTAAACCAACAATATACGGTTGGCACAGAATGAAAAACAAAAACTGGCAAACTACAACAGTAGAGTTTGATCTGTTATGAACTTTGTGTTGTTTTTGACTACAGCAGTCGTGTGTTGTGTAGTTGTTCTCAAGCCTCCTCTTGAAGCTGAGCATCTCGTTTGCACTCTAACTACACAACACACATGTCAAATCCCTCATACATCTTTAACCATACGTCTGAAAAACGAGTGAACTGTCTAGATTTGGACATCGCTTGTAATCAGGAAGAATGAATATGACAGATGACAGACGTTGCTATGATGGCTTGTGGCTGTTTTGGTGTCCTGTAGGTCAGGGGTCTTCAAACTTCATGATGCCAAGGACCCCCAATTATGATTAACCTTTTGAGAGGGACCCCCTTTTTCTAAAAATATATATCAATCAGTTTATTTTATTCTGTGTAAAGAAAAATTTACAATCTCTTAGATAAATAGTGAATAGGATATTATAAAGACAACAACTTAGTCAGCAACAATTTCACAGAAACTACTGTGAGAAAAACTCACTAGAAAGATTCAAATATTAACAATTCTGGAAATAATCCATAGCAAAAAAGCAGATGAACACTGTGGACATTTATCGCTTTTGCTTAAACTCTTTTCCTAGAAAAATTCTGGGGGACCCCTTGTAACCTTCTGGAGGCCCCCTGGAGGTCCTGGACCCTAGATTGAAAACCCCTGCTGTAGGTTATTTTCTGGTGTCATTTATGAGGATTGTGTCTGTGAGTTCTGATTCTTTCAGATGAATGTGAAGCTAAAAAACATAAATCCATCAGCTGAGCAGATGTAGCTGGAGTTTGGTGTTAGATTCTTTTCTGTATGTGTTTTTGGTTGGGTTGAGTTGGGGGGTGAGAGAGAAGGAGAGAGAGAGAGAGAGAAGGAGAGAGTGAGCGCGCAGATGCTCAGCTCTGTTAGCATGACTGTAACGTGTGTAGACGTGTTTGTCCTCGGCTCGTGTTGGATTGTTAGAAGTGCTCTGACTTCAACACTTCTGGTTAGAGGTGCACGATCACGGGTCAAATGATCTTCATCATTATTTTGTTCAAAATTTTAATAAGGATTAATAATCACGATAATAGCGTGGATGATTTCACTTCAGCATATTTATTCTGTCTATTCTTTACAGCCAATGAATATATTATAATCAGCTGCCATTGAACTTCTTCAGCCTTACCTTCAAAATGAAACCTTGCAACTCCATTTTTGATTTCTTGTTTTTTTATAAATCATCACTATTGGTCACACTTCATGTTTGTCTGTGGGTTTTTCAAAAAGTATAACAATATTAGAAATGTAATGAAAAAAACCGTTTTTTATTTACTAAAATAAAGTGACTGGCTAAAAGATACAAGCTATGTGATGATCTTCTGACCTTACTGGGAGTCTCGATTATGCTCAGTTAAAAGCTTAAATTGTTATCAGGATTAAAATGAGATTTATTGTGCAGCCCTACTTACAGTTGAGATGATGATGGGTCAATATACAGATGTGTTACATGTACATATATGTGTTATACAGAACACATGCAGAAACCTCTCAGCTGTTAAACTATACACATATGGACACCCTGCTGTCATGTTGATGTTTGCCTCATGAATATTATTGTTGATATAGATGATAGAGTGTTGTTGCTTTTAGATTTGTTTCTGAATTATTGTTCATTTTGAACTTGTGACAGTGACCTGGCCATGCGTCTAGTGTGCTTACACTAAAAGGTTTTCAAAACGGTACAAATATCTGTGTTTGTGCATTTCATGCAATTTGTTTTTACAAAAGACAAAGTTTCAATATTAAAATCTCACTTTAGCGTCATGCTAAATGAATAAATGTTCATGTAAGATCAGTATGTATACAGGGGCAGCATGATACGTTTGAACTTCTTTTAAACAATCATTATAATAATTTACTCAGGTGTTGCTGAAGTAGAACTGAATGGTATGTTAACACGCTTAAGTGCATTTCTGCTTTGTGTCAAAAAGAGAAGTGTTTAGCTGCGTCCCAATCCGCATACTTTCCATCCTAAATAGTATTGGAGTATGTCTCTCGTAGTGTGTTGAAAAGAGTATTCCAAAAATTAACTGGATGATCTACTACTTCCGGTAGAAATAGGAAGTGCAGAACGATGCACACTCTGACGGCTGATATTACCCATAACTCACTGCAAGCAAGTAGGCAGAGTTTAGTGAGTTTTATAACCGATGCGTCACTACATTAGTCTATATAACTATAGAGTAAAAACAACATATGAAACAATGACTGAATAAATAATTCAATGGATATAAGAACTGTATTTTAATGACAGTTATTGGCCGGAATGTTGTCGAGGCAACAACAGCCACTTCCGCTTCCTTTCGTCTGTCCCAGTGTGTGTGGATTGTTCTGCTACACACTCAAGTGTATATGTTTCCATAAGAAAAACAGAACATACTTTTAGTGTAAAGTAGAAGTAGGTGAATTGGGACGCAGCATTTGTGTCTCATGATATTGTGTTATTGTTATCATAACAGTTATCAACTGTGAAATATCATCATGAGGAACTCTGCAGTGATATGAGATAGAGAGAGAGAGAGAGAGTCAGTGTCCAGCACAGATGTGTTTTTGTTGTCTTAACTCCGACTTTTAAAGTGAAATGTGTTAAACGTGTTCTGTTGTTCAGTACTGAAGACACACAGAGATCTCTCAGAATCAACACACAACAACACTTCATATTTGTAGACAACGGTCAACATTCCCTCGTTGTGATGTGTTGTGTGTTGTGTGCATGTGTGTGTGATGCTGATTTGAGGGTGACATCTGTCCTGTTGCGATCCATCTCCTTGAGGTTCACACGCCTGTATTTTGTTTCTCATTCACACACAGAAACGGACGCCACATCACACTTGAAGTGCACATGAAAAGACAGTGTGAGTTTAGTTATGTCGTCATGACATCATCTGTACGATTTTACACTTTAGCAGACGTGTTCTGAATGAAGCGCTGCGAGAGGATTATATAAATGATGTGGATGAGCTCATCTCTGAACAATGCGCTTCATGTTTCTGCATCTTTTCCTGCTTTTCTTCTCAAGACCAGCGCTCGCTGTCGTCCCAGTGAACCAGAAAACTACTTGATGCTCATTATTATATGCCATCTAGCTGGGTCATGTTTTTATTCACATTCTCATGTATCCCATTCTTGTGTGTGTGTGTTGATGCAGCAGCAGCAGGTGTGTATTAAAACTGAAATGTGTTGATGTGTGTTCATGTCTGTGTGGTATGGATGGGTGGTTTTTCTCCTCCTGACTGAACACGATAATATATCAACATCCTATTTTCTCATTGATTCTTATGACTGAAGATGTTTGACAGTATTTTATAAGTAGCTGTCTGATGCTCGTGAGGACTGTCTGGAGACGGCGTCAGATCAGATCAGAGACTGGTGATGTCTGTAAATCTGCTTTTTTACAGCAACCTAGGGATGCACCGCAATGAACATTCTTGGCCGAAGCCGAATAAAAATGAAACACTTGGCCGAACACCGAACATGGCCTTTTCCATTTCTTCTATTTATTTAGCCAATTTCTTACTGAATGGTCAAAATGTGCTTTTTATATTTTGTCTTGCTTTTCAATATAATACAATATAACATCAAATAAAATTGAACAAAACAAGTACCCCTACAACAAAACACTTCATCAAAAATTGCCATTCAACATTATAAGCTAAAAATAAGATTAAACGAAAACACACTGTAGGACACACTGCAAAATTATTTAAAGATTTTTTCTTTTCAAATGCCCATAAAAGCTGACGTTCTCTCAGAAGGTGCACACAGGGCCGGGATGCTCAGAACTTACTTTTACCAATTGTTTAGTACAGAGAACTGTGAGCACAAGACCACTGTATGATGTCAAAGTATGTCTCGAGCGGCGCGAAGTCTGACCGGTAAAGACGCTTTTAACCGGCTTGGCAGACTGTGCTTTAAAACACTCCTCACACCAAACACCATCGGTTGCTGAACATTCGGTGCATCCCTTTCCAACAGCATTTGAACTGTCCTTGTTGATCTTATGTCCAGTTTTCTCGCAACCGCAAGGGTATTGTCCAGAGCATTACCAGCCACTTCAATTAGATTTTTCATTTTTACTATGTTGGAACCTACTAGAGCCCTTTTAAACCAAATTGTTGTCTTGCCACAAAAATCCAAACGTGCAACATTAATCAGAGGTTCTTCCAAAAACCAGTGTAGAGACTTGCACGGTAAAGATCTCCTAGGCTGCACCAGACACCAAGCTCTTCTCATACTTTCATAAAAGGGAAGGTTACACTTCAAATCAAAATTAAAACAGTCTGACCAAAAGAGATTTTTCCCTAAATCCCACCCACCAACCTTACTAAGAAGGCAAGCCGTTAGACCATTCCATGCTACCTTTGGCTTATATAAAAATTTCTGAAGAAATTGTAGCCTAAAAGCTGCTTTCCTACTTTTTAGATCTACGATGCTTTGTCCACCGTCTTCCTTCAGGAGATACAACACCGCCCTAGGTAGCCAGTGTAAATTGTCCCAGAAGAAATTTATCATTTTCATTTGTATTTTTTCAAGATCCCCACAGGGAGGCTCTAAAACTGATAACCTGTGCCACAGCGAGGAGGCTACCACACTATTAATAATCAAAGCCCTTCCCCTATATGACATTTTAGGCAATAACCATTTCCACCTTTCCAGTCTTCCTTCCACATTTTCACAAACAATCTCCCAATTTTTCTGATTAGTCACTTCATCACCCAAAAAGATTCCAAGATATTTTAATCCATGTTGTGACCAGGTCATACTGCCTGGCAACAACAACTTTTCCTTATTCCATTGTCCAACTAAATATGCTTCACTTTTGGCCCAATTTACTTTTGCGGAAGAAGCTTTACCATATCTACTTACAATCTCCACTAACTTATCAATATCATTCTGCCCACTAATCAATACCATGACATCGTCAGCATATGCCGACAATTTTATCGGTGGAAAAAAATGTTGACATTTAAAACCATCTAGCTCTCCTCTAATTTGAATAAGCATAGGTTCTAAAGCTATTGAATATAGCATACCTGACATGGCACAGCCTTGTCTTATACCTCTCTTAATTTTGAAAGGACTACATAAGCCACCATTGACTTTCAGTATACTCTCAATATCACCGTAGAGCACTTTAATCATAGAAATAAACTCAGGTGGAAAGCCAAATGCCTCAAGTGTCTGCCATAGAAACTGATGCTCCACCCGGTCAAAAGCTTTCTCCTGGTCTAACGATACCAGACCAACCTTTTTACCAAAAAGTCTAGAGACTTCAAACACATCTGGAATTAAAGATATATTGTCCACTATTGATCTGTTGGGCACACAATAGGACTGATCCATATGGATGACCCATCCCATCACCTCCCTCAGTCTATTTGCCAAAGTTTTTGAAAGAACTTTATAATCTGTACCAAACAAGGAGACTGGTCTCCAGTTCTTTATCTCCTTGAGATCCCCTTTCTTTGGGAGCAGAGTTAAAACTGCTCTCCTGCAACTTATTGGCAGTCGCCCTTCAGACAGACTGTTGTTTAACACTGCCAGCAAATCTTCTCCTAAGAAATACCAGTAGGTTTTGTAGAAATCCACCGTCACACCATTCAACCCTGGTGCTTTTCGACTTTTCATACTTTGTAGTGCTTACAGAAGTTCCTCTAATGTTACAGGATGCACCAGTTCTTCACATGACTCCTCTGTCACTTGTGGAAGGTCTGAGATCCACTGATTCGTTGACTGGTCCTCCACACTTTCACTGGTATATAGCTCCTTGTAAAAGCTAACCGCCCTCTTTCTAATGTCAGAGTCCACAGTCAGTTCTCTCCCATCCACAGAACATAAACATTGAATACTCTTTCTTTGTCCATTCTGTTTCTCCAGACTAAAGAAGAATTTGGACGGGGCATCCATTTCAGAAATAGTCTGAAATCTGGACCTAACCAGGCCCCTTGAGCTCTAGTGTCCAACAGGTGTAAATTCTTGTTCTTAAGAGCCTGTATTTGGCCTTGACCACCGTGAACTCCATTCAATACTTGGAATTCCACAATATCCTTCTCTAAACTTCTAATCTTTTTAATAGTGTCCTTAGTAGTGTTGTCAAAAATATCGATATTTCGATAAATATCGATACTGAAATATCTGAAGGGTACCAATACTAATTTCCCGAAGTATCGATACTCCGATCCTAGCCGAGCTGTCACTTTCACTTATCTCCAAAGGCGCGTTGACAAACACCACATGTGACCGCAGTGCCTGTCACGTGTCTCGTCTCATTCGCTCTGGTTAAATAGCAAAAGTGAATATAAATATGGCGTGTGCGGCGCCTCCGCAACCGGCTTTGGTTGATAAAGAACACAGCAGGAGTGCTATCTGGAAATATTTTGGATATGAAGCAAATGAACATGGAAAGCCGAAGGACACAAACAAGCCGATATGCAAGAGTTGCTACAGAGCAGTGCTAACAAAAGGCGCTAACACCTCTAATATAGCGATATGAGTGTTGTCTCGTTTTTCAGCGTAGTTCTTAAAGTTAAAATAATCCGACTGAAGAATCTTTAACTGTGAATCTTTAAATACTTTAACTCTGGTCAAATGTAAATTAACTTGTGCTTAATTAACTTAATTCAAAAAATGATTACTTCAATTCTGTAATTTGTCTTCATGTCTATCCAGTGAGCATTGTTTTCGCGTGTGATGCACGCAAGTTTGCGTGTGTGGATCGGTGATATGTGAATCCGGCATTAAAATATGTTCATCAAATAACGTTATGTATTGACCAGCATTTATGAACGATGAGCAACGCATTTGCTACAGTATATTTTAATCTTTGATGACAGTATGTAATAAAATACAACGGATCATGTTTGATCTGGTCCAATGAAAAAAAAAAATTAACAGATAGAAATTTGGATTTTAATTAGTACATGTATTAGTAAATGTTAGTTTAAATTAACTTTTAACTAAGATTAATACATGTTTTGGAAGTATTTTTCATTGTTTATTTATGTTAACAAATATCTATTACCAATTACTTAAGTTCTAAGATTAGTTACATAGTTCAGTTCATTTTAAAAGTGCGGTCAAAAAAAAATATGTTTATTAAAGTTTGGCATTTTCTTGTAGCACCAGAAAGAAGATGAGACTCGACCTGCAACAGTACATAATGCGTTACAACACACATTATGAAGAATTATAAAGCATTTTACCCTTTAATAACTCTTTATAATACATTATATATGTTATATTTATCTTTAAATAATAATAAAAAAAATAATCACCCCCTTAATGTTGTGGCAGTTTTTTTCTCTGTGTATCGAGTATCAATATTTTTCAAGGTATCGTATCGAAGTTAGAAATTCCAGTATCGTGACAACAATAGTCCTTAGTAACATTGACAGTATACTGATTACATAATTTTTGTATCTTCAACTTTCCAATGTCCCACCATTGCTGAATTGAAGTAAAGTTGGGTTTCTGAGTTCTCCATCCCATCCAAAAGAAAAGCAGACATTGTCCAAAATCAGCATCCTCAAGTAGAGCATTGTTAAAATGCCAATATGCACATGTTTTACGGATTTAATAAACACACAACTTTCTACCATTGCATGGTCAGAAAAACCAACAGGACAAATATTACAAGACTTAAAACACTGTAATTGATGTTTAAAACCATAAAAAGGATCTAATCTTGCTAAGGATAAACGATTTTCCTTCACGTGAGCCCAAGTATATTGCCTTTCTTTTAAATGCAAATTCCTCCAAACATCACAAAGTTGGTGTGTTTTAATGATGTTTATCAAATTTTGTCTTGAAGCTTTGTGGGGTTCATCGTGATTCCTATCCATATCATCACATGTACAATTAAAATCACCAGCAAGTATTAAAACGTTTTCCATAACACATTGTTTAAGATTTTCATGCAAGGTTTGCAAAAAACATATTCTTTCAGTCTGTTTGACAGGAGCATAGACATTAATCAATTCCATAATGACATTTTCAAACCTTACTATTAATTTAAGTACTCTCCCCTCTATTATTTCAATTTCATCACAAGACATTGGCAAAAAACATTTTGAAAACAAGACAGCTACCCCAGCACTGAGAGAAGTCTTATGACTAAAACAGATTCTCCCTTCCCAATCTTTTAGCCATTCAACTTCATCTTCTTTCGTGCTATGGGTCTCTTGTAAAAACATGATATCTATATTTTTAAGTTTGATTAGATCATAAAGCTGCATCCTTTTTTTAACATCTCTCATCCCATTAATATTTAGCGAAGCAATTTTGAAAGTGCTCATCATAATGGAGGAAAGCAGCAGAAGAAAAATACACCAACATGTCATTTCATTATTCTTCTGAAGCATTTTGCTTTTTCTTATCACGTTCTTTTTGCAAAATCTTCCTTAACCTATAAACCTCTGGAATCGACAAACATTTTTCCACCCTTTTGCTTCATTAGGAGTCAATAAACAGAGAGAGATCGGGAAAAAACTTAATCACCTCAACATTTCTCAATCCTTTTGTACGTTGTAGAAAGTCTTTCATTCTTTCTAAACTGTAGCCACTGAAATCTGGCCTCTCCTTATCTTCTACAGTGGCTTCAGACACTTCTTGGTCACTTTCTGAATCCGAAGTTTGTGTAATATCAGACATTTGTGACATATCAGAATTTTGTGAATTATTTTTATCTTGCATTTTTTTCTTCGATTCATCATCTCTTTCATAGGAATTGGATTTCCTTTTCACTGCAGGCACTTTAAAGAGATTCTCCTCATCTTTACCTATTTCCTTCTCTACTTCATCAAGCTCCAAATCCATTTCCTCAACATTTGTTGTACTCCTATTTTCTACTGTCTTATTTCCACTATCCTCATTTTGCTTCTGCAAATTAGTTTCTGGCATTTTTTCAGCCTGTCTTTCTTTTTCCTCGTCAATTACTTGGTTAACATTTTGACTTAGAGGGACATTTTCATCAGTAGTGTTTGCTACCCTGTCTTTTTGTGGACAAGCACGTACCAAATGGCCTTCTTTTCCACATCCAAAGCACTTCATGTTTTCAGTAGTGGCATAAATGACATAATCAAAACCATCAACTTTGAACTTGAATGCAACATTTATTTCCTCAATATCAGTTCTTAAAATCATGTACACAAATCTACGGAAGGAAACCACATGCTTAAGCATCGGGGATTTACAACCCAGCAAGATTTTCTTTATTGCAGACGCGAACTGTCCGTATCTAGACAGTTCGCTTTTTAATTCCTCATCGCTAATAAATGGGGGAACATTAGATAACAAAACTTTTCTTGCGGGATTAACCAGTGGAAAAACCCTAACGAAACTATGGTCAAGAACTACACCCCTCTCCACCACTTCATTCACTTTTTCCACTTTATTCAGGAACAGTACTACCGCACCGTTCATTCTGGAGGCTGAACGAATGCTATCGTGACCCACCACCTCTCCTACCGCTAGCACAACATCCTCAACCGAGCACTCAACACCGACCGGCACCTTAAGCCCATTCCGGCGTGTAAGTTGCTCAAAACTCTCCTTCTCTGCCATCGTCGTGTCCGCCGGTTAAACAACTGACCGACACGACTCCCTAAACCACCGAATTAACTTTCAGTACTTGATACCAATATACTGAAGAAAAGTTATACAAAACCCGTGAGAAAAAACATTCAAAAATTGACAGACCTTGAAGATGAGTTAGAAAGACCGCAATCACTCTCCGAGTCACACACCACTCACTCAGCAGCCGCTCAAGCATGCGCAGAGAGAGAGAGAGAGAAAGAGAGAAAGAAACAGAGAGAGAGAGAGAGAAACAGAGAGAGAGAACAGAGAGAGAGAGAAAGAGAGAAAGAAACAGAGAGAGAACAGAGAGAGAGAGAGAGAGAGAGAAACAGAGAGAGAGAGAAAGAGAGAGAAACAGAGAGAAAGAGGGTGAGGAGAGAAACAGAGAGAGAGAGAGAGAACAGAGAGAGAGAAAGAGAGAGAAAGAGAGAGAAACAGAGAGGGAGAGAAAAGAGGGAGAAAGAGAGAGGGCGAGAGAAACGAGAGAAAGAGGGAGAGAGAGAGAAACAGAGAGAGAGAGAGAAACAGAGAGAGAGAGAAAGAGAGAGAAACAGAGAGAAAGAGGGTGAGAGAGAGAAACAGAGAGAGAGAGAGAGAAACAGAGAGAGAGAAAGAGAGAGAAACAGAGAGGGAGAGAGAAAGAGGGAGAAACAGAGAGGGCGAGAGAAACAGAGAGAAAGAGGGAGAGAGAGAGAAACAGAGAGGGAGAGAGAAAGAGAGAGAAACAGAGAGGGCGAGAGAAAGAGGGAGAGAGACAGAAACAGAGAGAGAGAGAGAAACAGAGAGAGAGAAACAGAGAGAGAGAAACAGAGAGAGAGAAACAGAGAGAGAGAAACAGGGAGAGAGAAAGAAAGAGGGAGAGAGAGAGAAAGAGAAACAGAGAGAGAAACAGAGAGAGAGAAACAGGGAGAGAGAGAGAGAGAGAGAAACAGGGAGAGAGAGAGAAACAGAGAGAGAGAGAAACAGTAAGAGAAACAGAGAGAGAGAAACAGAGAGAGAGAAACAGGGAGAGAAACAGAGAGAGAGAAACAGGGAGAGAGAGAGAAACAGAGAGAAACAGAGAGAAAGAGGGTGAGAGAGAGAAACAGAGAGAGAGAGAGAGAAACAGAGAGAGAGAAAGAGAGAGAAACAGAGAGGGAGAGAGAAAGAGGGAGAAACAGAGAGGGCGAGAGAAACAGAGGGAAAGAGGGAGAGAGAGAGAAACAGAGAGAGAGAGAGAAACAGAGAGAGAGAGAGAGAGAGAGAGAAACAGAGAGAGAGAGAAAGAGAGAGAAACAGAGAGAAAGAGGGTGAGAGAGAGAAACAGAGAGAGAGAAACAGAGAGAAACAGAGAGAAAGAGGGTGAGAGAGAGAAACAGAGAGAGAGAGAGAGAAACACAGAGAGAGAAAGAGAGAGAAACAGAGAGGGAGAGAGAAAGAGGGAGAAACAGAGAGGGCGAGAGAAACAGAGAGAAAGAGGGAGAGAGAGAGAAACAGAGAAGGAGAGAGAAAGAGAGAGAAACAGAGAGGGCGAGAGAAAGAGGGAGAGAGAGAGAAACAGAGAGAGAGAGAGAAACAGAGAGAGAAACAGAGAGAGAGAAACAGAGAGAGAGAAACAGAGAGAGAGAAACAGGGAGAGAGAGAGAAACAGGGAGAGAGAGAGAAAGAGAAACAGAGAGAGAGAAACAGGGAGAGAGAGAGAGAGAGAGAGAAACGGAAAGAGAAACAGAGAGAGAGAAACAGAGAGAGAAACAGAGAGAGAGAGAGAAACAGAGAGAAACAGAGAGAGAGAAACAGAGAGAGAGACAGAGAGAGAGAAACAGGGAGAGAGAGAGAAACAGGGAGAGAGAGAAAGAGAAACAGAGAGAGAGAAACAGAGAGAGAGAAACAGAGAGAGAGAAACAGGGAGAAACAGAGAGAGAGAAACAGGGAGAGAGAGAGAAACAGAGAGGGAGAGAGAAACCGAGAGAAAGAGGGAGAGAGAGAGAAACAGAGAGAGAGAGAAAGAGGGAGAGAGAGAGAAACAGAGAGAGAGAGAGAAACAGAGAGACAAAGAGAGAAAGAGAGAGAGAGAGAAACAGAGAGAGAGAGAGAGAAACAGAGAGAAACAGAGAGAAAGAGAGAGAGAGAGAGCGAGAGAGAGAGGTGTAGGAGGGGCTTGAGAAACTGAAAGACAAAGGCAGATTCCAGTTACAGGCTCTCATAGCAGATAATGGTGTTCAGCTGAAGTGCTTCATGTTTGTGGTGTGTGTGTGTGTGTGTGTGGAGGTGGGCGTGGTCTCTGCGCTGATGTCATCGGGTCTAGCGGTCTGATCCTGAAAGGGCCTCTTTGTTGGCAGAGCTCAACACGAGCGTTTTGCTTTTCCTGCGGATCGACGCTCAAGCGACAGCGCGGCACAATAGCATGATAAACACAACACTCCTGTCAAACTACACACAAGTCGTCTTTCCAACGGATCAACATCATCGCTGGAAGAAGAATCTGCACCGGGGGAGAATGGAGCCGTTCCCTGTGGAAACTCTGTAGAATCACCCGGCTGTGGGTGTAGGATCTGGATGTAAAACTTTTTACTTTTGACCCTTCGTAATGATGTGAACCACTAATGAAAACTTTGTAGTCAACCTTTTTTTTTTGGGGGTGCTTCCCAAACTTTTCTCTTCGGGCAGTTCCAGAGATTCTTTCTTTTAGTTGGACTTGTTGAAATCAAATGAAAATGTTGGAGATTTGTTTAAAATTGGTTGGCTGTAAATCCAAGAAAGGTCTTTCCTCGTCCTCCAGCTGTTACTTTGAAGGTAAGCGTTTGTGTCGTGAGCGTGTGTGTGTGTGTGTGTGTGCACAGATGGACAGATCGGAGGTGTTCTGGTGAAAATGGCAGGCCTGGACCCTTGGTTCGTCCGTCGTCTGTCTGTTTGGAAAGTGGAGGAGGGGAAGAGCGAGAGAGACGCCAGACATACTGGCTCACAGTAAAAGAAAGAGAGGAAAAAAGGAGGGAGGGGAGAATGCTGGGAAATCTGATTCCTGCCTGTGTTTGCACACATCTGGACGTTTCTTTGACTTCCTGAATGACATCTGAGCTCACACTCTCTAGATTTCCACTGGACTTTTAAATGTTCTCATTTCATTGGCTTTGTGCTAGTGTTGTTATTCAGCATCGGACAAATGTGCACCATTGACAGAAGGATGAGAAGAAGGTTTATGGGACAACATTTATCATCTCATGTGGCTTGTGCTTTGATGTGAAGGCCAATAGAAAGATTCAGATTTGAAATGATCTCGTCTCGTCTCATGGCGTTCTTGTTGTGTTCTAGTTGAGTTGTGTAATCTGATGACATGTTTTAATAGCTGATTCAATAGTCTCCTCTCTGATGAAGATGTCACTCGTGTTTATCATTCACATCTCTGCTCGGTCGAATGTAGAAAAACCAAAAGCTGACAGGCAGCGGATGGAGATGATGAGTGTGTTTTTTTATGAGTCGTGATGGAGCGTCCCATCTCTGTCGTCTGGGTTCAAACACAAGAAGAAAAGCAGACGGATTCTGAAGCGTCACGTTTACATGGTGTCATGCTTGACCTTTTTCACATTTGTTGGCAGAAGCTCGGCCGGATTTCGAGCCGTCTGGTCTTTCCGAAGCCGCCCGCTGGAACTCTAAAGAGAATCTGCTGGCGGGACCCAGCGAAAATGATCCCAACCTGTTTGTGGCGCTCTATGACTTTGTGGCGAGCGGCGACAACACTCTCAGCATCACCAAAGGTGAGAGATTATTCTTCTATATACACTCTTGATTCATAGTTGAGCCTTTTGGTAAATCTCCTCTGAAATAAAAGCAAGAATGTATGATGGCTCTCATCTGTATCCGAGTAAAGAGACGCTTGTGTTACTGTGATGTCAGGAGAGAAGCTGAGGGTTCTGGGATATAATCACAATGGCGAGTGGTGTGAAGCTCAGACGAAGAACGGCCAGGGCTGGGTGCCCAGTAACTACATCACCCCCGTCAACAGTCTGGAGAAGCACAGCTGGTATCACGGACCCGTGTCCCGTAACGCCGCAGAATACCTGCTGAGCAGCGGCATCAACGGAAGCTTTCTGGTGCGAGAGAGCGAGAGCAGTCCCGGTCAACGCTCCATCTCGCTGCGCTACGAGGGTCGAGTCTATCACTACCGCATCAACACCGCCTCTGACGGCAAGGTGAGATTTCAAACACGGCTCATCGGGTTTAACTAGATGATCGGTCTGATGTGATGTTCATTGATTGATGTTCACGACAGACAGACAGTTCTGTACAGGATTGTAACTGAGCAGCCTGTAGCTGAAGAAGTTTAAGAGGAAATTATTTATGATTTATAGGCTATAACAAATCGGCCAAAAGTTTATTATGGATTTCGATATGGCCGATAATTTATCATGCGTCCCCAGTTTGCCCTAGTTTGTTTCCGATAACATTTATTATGTTTAACACAATTAGTTAACATTTAAAAAATAAAACACTGCTTTATATAACATATATCATTTAATCTGTTTATTCTCAAGTGTATAAACTGCACTGGTGGCATTAACACTCACTCTCCTTCAGCTGATTCTAATCAGACAGTTGATTCGTGTTGTATCATGGGGATGTACGCTCAAAATCAGAATGCATTGTGGGTAAAAAGGAGTGAACAAATGTGGGAATGAGTTGTTTACTCAGGATTGGGACAACACTACAAAATGGCCAGATAGAGTGCACTATATAGGAGACATGGGTAGAATTCAGACACAGCTATAGTGAAATGTTTTATATCAAATGAACGTAAGGGATTTGATTGATTCGGTCATGAACTTCAAAGATCATAACATGACAGCCATTTATTGACTACTTGAGCACATATTGTGAGATGATATAAGACTGAAGTGTGTCTGGAGGTCATGAGGGGTCAGTCATTGGAGTGATATGAATCATGTGTCTGGTGTGTTTCAGCTCTACGTGTCTTCAGAGAGTCGATTCAACACTCTGGCTGAGTTGGTTCATCATCATTCCACCGTGTCAGACGGTCTCATCACAACACTACATTATCCAGCACCCAAACGCAACAAACCCACCGTCTACGGCGTCTCGCCCAACTATGATAAATGGGAGATGGAGCGCACAGATATCACGATGAAACACAAGCTGGGCGGAGGGCAGTATGGAGAGGTGTATGAGGGTGTCTGGAAGAAATATAACCTGACCGTGGCTGTAAAAACACTAAAGGTCAGTGACCTTCCTGTTATTTGACTTTATACCATGGTCTGTTTGAATACTGGATTCTAATTGGTTGGAAGGTGTCCATTAAAACCCACAAACGCACGGGTGGCTCCAGTCAGTTTGATATCATTTGACATTAACTGACATCTTCATCTTCAGCCGTGAGTTAAAGGATTTTAATGCCCTCTGCCTTGTGTCGCGTGATTCTTGGCCTCCATGTCATGCATTAAAACCCTTTAACGCACTGCGAGCTGTGGATTATCCCTGATATATTCCTGTTTATCAGAGATTGATGAGAAAGTGTTTTTCAAAGGATGAGTTTGAGTGTAGTCTATTTCTCCTCCTCTTGTGCAGGAAGACACGATGGAAGTGGAGGAGTTTTTAAAGGAAGCTGCAGTCATGAAAGAAATCAAACATCCAAACCTGGTGCAGCTGTTGGGTGAGTTTCACTACTGATGTTACACGTGACCTGTAAATCATTCCTGTACAATGACCGGCTCGTGCATATCACAAAAACAACTCATCGCACAGTTCAGACGCTCTCTCTGTCATCTCTAGCACATTTGATTTCAACCTCTGTTTCCAGCACACGTGTATAGTGTTCATTTGTATTGTCTGGCAAACGTTCCATGTTTGTGTGTCATAACAGGCGTGTGCACACGGGAACCTCCCTTTTACATCATCACAGAGTTCATGACTCATGGGAATTTGTTGGATTATCTACGTGAGTGTAACCGTCAGGAGGTGAACGCTGTGGTGCTCCTCCACATGGCCACACAGATCTCCTCTGCTATGGAGTATCTGGAGGTGAAAAACTTCATCCACAGGTCAGCACAAACACTACATTCTCTCTTTATAATCATGTGATGTGAAAATGTTCTTAAGTGAACTTATCGCTTGATGTTTAGTCACGCTGCATATGGCACTGTTCACGTGAGTCACATTTATTTCTACAGCACATTTAAAAACAGAAATTAAATTAAATTTAGTTAAATTCTCTCATCATAAACTCACCCTCATCCACTCCCAGTCATCCTCACTTCTTCAGTCGAACAAAAGAACATCCATAATCATACACACCACTTATAGACACTTCATAAGATGTGAACACCGGCCCAGTGGCACTTCTGACTTTAGTTTTTTTATCTTGCATACATTATTCGATCCTAAAGTGTTCTGTTGATTATATTCTGGTCTTTCATTTGTGCGGTGTTAAAAACAGATACAGGAAGTTCTTCTGGACCAGCGTTATTTAGGTCCCCCAGAAGTGGTCTTTAAGATCTCAGCTTGTTAAAGCCACCAAAAACATGCATAATTAAAGTAATCCAAATTGTTCAAATGTCTTCTGTAGTGAAACCAGACGAGAGCACAACTGATTTAGGAAACAAAAATCATAAGAACTCTACACATCAGATCTCATTGTCATGTGATATGTCATCAGTGCAGTGATATCCTTGTCCTCAGAATGAAATACAGCAGTGTTTGATTATCTCTCATTTGGTCGAGCAGTTGTTGTGTGGCTCGCCAATGGACCAGAATGCTTGTTGATCACTCTGAATTTAGGTTATAGTGAAAGCGATTCTTTCTTTAATCAAACACCAATAATAAGTTACATTGATGCACCCTGTGCACTGGAGTGACGTATTTACAATCAGCATGTCTTCAATAACAGTTTGGTTCTTGTTTCAGGGATCTAGCTGCTCGTAACTGCTTAGTTGGGGAAAATCACTTGGTTAAAGTGGCAGATTTTGGACTGAGTCGTCTGATTATAGGAGACACCTACGAAGCTCGTGCAGGAGCCAAGTTTCCTATCAAATGGACGGCACCAGAGAGTCTGGCCTACAACATATTCTCTATTAAGTCAGATGTGTGGGGTAAGAAAAGATCAGTGAAATAAACCTGTTACATGGCAGGAAATAAAGTCAAAGCTGAACCAACCTGTCACAAACTTACATTCTTGCTCTAACTCTTTAGCTTTTGGAGTTCTGCTTTGGGAGATTGCCACCTATGGGATGTCTCCATATCCTGGAATTGACTTGTCTCAAGTGTACGAGCTACTGCAGAGAGATTACCGTATGGACAGACCTGAGGGATGCCCGGAGAAAGTCTATGAGCTCATGAGGGCCTGTAAGCAGCCTTTTCAGATCGTACAAGAAACTGACGGCTATTTAAGACTCTTTCAAGAAAACTAAACCACACATGTCTGAAACTTACAATCTGTGCCATTTAAAACTGTATTAATGCAGCTACAGGTTCTCTGTGAGTTTTGAACTAAGTTTGGTTGATATCTCTTAAGGTTGGAGGTGGACCCCTGCAGAGCGCCCATCTTTTGCTGAAACCCACCAGGCGTTTGAGACCATGTTTCAAGAATCCAGTATCTCTGATGGTATGTCTGTGTAGAGAGCTTCTTTTATTAGTGAGATCTTTTTCACGCCTCATTTGAACTGTTCATTGGCTTGCAGAGGTGGAGAAAGAGTTGGGTAAAAAAGGAAAGAAGCTGACACTGAGTCCAATACAGCAGGCACCAGAACTTCCCACTAAGACTAGGACACTACGAAGACACATGGACAGTAAGGATGGAGACTGTCCCGGTAAGTTCTGCTCTCTCTCTCTGTCTCAATGTTCAGTATGTGTATGTAGTCAAGCGGAGTGATTGTGTTGATTTGTTTGCTTTCCAGATGCACCAGAGGCTGAGGTGGTCGGACCGCCGATGCTCCCAAAGCCTCTTCTTGATAGCAACCTGAATGAAGATGACCGCATCCTAGCGAAAGACAAAGACCGGTTCAGAATGAATCCCTTCAGCTATATCAAGAAAAAGAAGAGAACCGCCCCCGCTCCCCCCAAACGCAGCAGTTCCTTTGGTAAAATGGATGGGCATCTGGATCGTAGAGGATTGCCACTTGACTGCAGAGATGATTGTAATAACGGGGCTTCCACCAATGATGCGTTTCACAGCCTCGACCCTTCAAAACTGATCAGTTCTAATATTTCAGCAGGTGTCGGCGTTACTAACGGAGCTCTGCTGTATCCCGGTCAACTCTTTCCTTCTCACTCACGGAAAAAAGGCACGCCTACGACTTCAGGGGGTGGAGGAAAACTCGCTACCACTCCACCAACAGAAGAGGACCCCATCTCAAACTCCAAGCGCTTCCTACGGTCCTCCTCAACGTCTAGCATGCCTCGGGGCTCGGACTGGAAGTCGGTCACTCTGCCGCGTGACATACAGTCCTCTCACTTCGACTCGGGCACCTTCGGAGGAAAGCCTGCTCTGCCCCGTAAAAAAACAGATTGCGGCCAGCGCTGCGGTACCCTCACGCCGCCACCGCGCCTTCCCAAAAAAAGCGAGGATGTGTCAGATGAGGTTTTCAAGGATACGGAATCAAGTCCTGGATCAAGTCCTTCTACCCTGACCCCTAAGCTAGGCCGTCGACTGCAGACGGACAGCTCCAAAACCAGTGCTTTGCAGGCTGAGCTGCTCAAATCCGGTGTGATTTCATCAATGGGTGCGACTGGAGATGAATGCAGATCTCGTAGACACAAACACTCTACTGACGTCCCCGTACAGAGAGAGAAAGGAAAGTTTGCCAAACCCAAACCTGCTCCTCCTCCACCTCCCGCTTCTAGTGCCAAACCTGGAAAGACTTCAAGGAGTCTCACTCTTGATGTCGCTTCAGATACCAAAGTCAAAGGCTCGTCTGAACCAAGTCCTCCGAGTCCAGGACCCACAGAACAAGCCAAGGAATGTGCCAAAAAACTGCCCAAAAACACCTCAAAAGTGCAGCCTCCAAAGATCTCGTCCACATCCTCAACCAGTCAGCTGATGGCCATGGGAGCGGGTTTGGCTGTCGGTGATCCAGGATCAAACTTCATCCCCCTCATGACGACTCGTCGCTCGCTGAGGAAAACCCGTCAGCCGTCCGAGAGACTTTCCAACTCCGCCATCACGCGCGACATGGTCCTGGAGAGCACGGAACTTCTGCGGGCTGCAATCGGCAGAATTTCAGAGCAGACCGGCAGCCACAGCGCAGTTTTGGAGGCCGGCAAGAACCTTTCAAAGTACTGTGTGAGTTACGTGGAGTCCATCCAACAGATGTGGAACAAGTTTGCTTTCCGTGAAGCCATCAATAAGTTAGAGAGCAACCTGCGAGAGCTGCAGATCTGCCCCGCTGCCACTGGGGGAGCCAATGCACCACAAGACTTTTCAAAGCTGCTTTCCTCCGTCAAAGAGATCAGTGACGTTGTTCAGAGGTAGCGGAGAGAAACCCAAGACCTTCGATATATGGAACGCGACGTACACTTAGAGAAAATAAGTCCAATCCGTCTTCACCTTTCTCTTGCCAAACAGAAGAACATTTCAAACACTTACGTGCACAGAATCAGAAGAAACTCCAGTTTGCCAGGATCGAGTCTCAGTTTCTTCATTTTGATGGGTTAATTACATTTCTTGGCTCTTCTCTGTTTTCAAAAAGAAGTATTTGTTAAACAACATTATATCAGCTATGTAGACAAACCTCATGTGCCTCACATCTTTTAAGACTCATCATTTTGTACAGATCAGAAGATCTATTTTTGATGACATACTGTACGTTCGTGGTCGTAGTATTGACAAATAGTATTGTTTGGTTTTTTTCATGCAGTTGTTGGAGAAAGGGCCTTGTTGTGTGATGTGAACGCTCCCTGTGATGTGAGGAACTATCGTTTCGTTTTGAAACAAGTATTTGTACTTGTGCAACACTGTGCCATGAGTGCCATTTCACTGATGGCCTCATAACGTCACCAAATCAACACACGGAGGCCTTGAGGAACCTTCAGAGTAGATGAAACACTATTCTCAGGAGAACGGCTCTGAACCCAAGCAGCAGTGGAATGAAATGTGTGTCTTCATTTCTCACACCACTGACAGAACGACTCCAGTGCCTGATGGACGGATGTGTTCAGTATTAGTTTGTTTTTCAACACTTTGCCCTCTGACTGCCACGTCTGACACACGAGCTGCCTTTTATTCAATCTTCCCTTATAAATCATGCCACTACTCTTTTATTTGTATTCAAGAGTCACTCTTTTGTAAACTAATCGCTCATCTTTGTAAATACCCATCACTTGTTTTTCTCTTTCACTTCATTCTGTCTGTAACCGTGGTGCAATTTTTGTTCCATAAAATACAAAGCAGTTTTGCTACTTGAAGGAGGCTCAGAGTTTGTGTTTGTGCCCTGCGCTGTCAGAAAGTTCTGCTTTGAACGCCAGGTCTAGTCAATTCTTTCTGGTTTCCTTTTTAAACTTGTTCAAACACGCAACACTGTTTTGTTATTTCTGTTGCAGTTTTATTGACATTCAAATCAAAATGTCAACATTTTAAAATCATATACAAACAAGAACAGATTTCAAATGTTAGCAACGGCTCTTTAAACTTTACATATGTCGGCTACGTGTTTTTTTTTCATGTGCGCTGTGAGAAGAGTTCATTCAGACAGTTTGTACCACCTCGTCCTCCAATCAAAACCCACGACTGATGAGAATTTTTGTGGTAGAAGAGTTCATTTACATTTTACACTGTAAGAGTGAGCAGCATCATCATCAGAGTTCTGGAGCTTTATATACAGCAGATGTCACATCAAACACACACGCTGTTATTATACAAGCTGACATCACAGCAGACGGACGGACTGCTGGAAAAAATCATTTAGTTTGAACAACAGTGATCATATTAACATTAATCAAAAGGCAATACAAATAAAAATCAGTGTTAAGGACAGACAAACACGTGTTGATGGGTAAACCAGTCCAGATAAAACTGTATTTCACCCACTAATCAAAGGAAGAAATGGTTTTGCGTTCAGAAAAATGGTGAAGTATTGTGAATTCAAAGAAATTCATGGTATGACAATCATGTAGAAATCTGTGATTTTACAGTAATGAGAATTATGGGAGAGGGGAATGCATTAACAAAATTGTCACAATGCAGAATATCATTTCTATTTTCCACGTTTTCTTGGCTTTAGAGTGACTTTAGATGCTCTTCATGAGATTCACACATAGACGCTTATAAAACACATCTTCCATAAAGTGTCTTTCATTCACAAACACGAGAAAAGCAACAGAACTGACACCCTTCAGCGATGATGATGGATTATTCTGTGTTTGTTATGTAGCGGCTCACAGAGGATCCCACGTGAGGGTCAGTCAGTTCTGAACGCCCGTCTGACGCACGATCTTAATAAAACTAGGAAAGTGTAACTAGTCAGCCATCTGTGTCAGTCACATTACAGAGGAATGAACGTGGCGATGTTATCGAGTTATAAAATCACTCTAAATAACCTGACAGGTTATCAGCTGACTCATGAGCAACAGTTAGTGCATGATGGGAAAAAACAGTCACACTGACGGGGAGAGCGAGAAAGTGAAGACAGAGAAAGAAATGAAGCCACGGCCTAGCATTCCTCCTCTCGCCCGTGTGTTCACGATGATGATGTATAGAGGAGGAGGAGGAATGTGTGTGGTATTAACAGCTGCATCCTTCTCTCTGCGGCTGAGGTTCACTGGTGAGACGACCACCCTGCGGCGCTGACGGTTTGTGCTGGACGCCCGACTCGGCTGCGTTCAGATCCAGACTGCCGTCCTGAATGTTCTGGTAGACCTTCTTGGCTGCTTCCAGGAAAGCGTCCTCTACATTCTCACCTCTGTGATGTGCCACAAAACACACGATGAACATGTTCAGTCATTCTGCCTTGAACCAGAATGAAAGTCCACACAGAAAGATTGACTCACGTTTTAGCGCTGGCCTCCAGGAACAGAAGACCTGAAAGAATGAGCAGATCATCAGCATTCAGAAGCGCTCGTGATGAACATCACATGATGACGGTTTGTGTTGTGAACTCACCGTTCTCTTCAGCAAACTGTTTGGCTTCTTCATACGTCACATCTCGCTGGGCTTCAAGATCTGCTTTATTTCCTATCAGTATAATAACCTGCAGATGCGCACACACACACATGTCCACTCTTTAGTGTCAACTTCAAACCTTTCAATCCCCTGACCCCTCATCTCCCACCCTGACCTCCAGCAGACTGCTGACCCTCACACATCTGCTCATGATAATCCACAAATCATGAATAATTCACACTTTTCAAGTGCAGCATGTGGGAAAACTTCAAACATAGAGACACATCAATCACTCATCAGTTCACATGTGACAAAATATCATGAGAACCAATGAGATTTACAATGAATACAGTGCTTGTGTGTGGGGCTTTGATTTAAAGGGGTCACATGGGGTGAACACGTGTTGTTCTGTCTCTTTGTTGTGTAATAAGTTGCCCATGCATGTATCAGACATGTCATATTGCAGAAATGAAAGTGTGGAAAGAAAATATGCATACTATCTAAAACTGACGAAAGCTCACCCAGACCTGGTGTAACCACACCCCCACAAATCTACATCAGTTGGTGGTCTGATGTGACTAAGACCACCCAAATGTAGACTCAAGTAAGGTGGTGTGCCTGTCAGTATGATTGAAGAGGAACCTGATGTTCCAAATATGGTCAGAGGCGTTACATTTCCCTCACACGCTTTCAGTATTCCACCAATCACTACACACTGGTGAACTGACCAATCAGAGCACACCTCACTTTTCAGAGCCATGAGCTTTGTTAAATATCAGAGAGGCGGAGCAAAGAGGAGATACAAAGATCCACAGGGTGTGGAAAATACAGCGTTTTCAATAGGGATGCACCGATCCGATACTCTGGATAGTCTGGATCGGAACTAGGGCCGATCCTGGTCTTTTTAGCTGGATCGGGTATCGGACTGACGGGTTCTATTCAGTCCGATCCGTGGCGATACCCGTGGATGTTACTCTAAAGCTTCATAAAGGACTAACTATCAGGAAATGACCATAAACGTTGTCATGCACTGTATTAGATGTCATGTAATTCGATAGCTTTATGCGAGGAATAAACCAATATAGCACAATTTAAAACCTCTGACCTCCGCTGGTGCTGTCATCCGTCAATCTCAATCCAGCATGCGCGTGTCCGGGAACAGTCAGGACGTTACTCGTTCAAAAGTTTTCAATATTCTTCATAATCACTAGATAATAGATTGTGGTTTTGTTTAAAATGCATTTTGTCGGAGACTGTACTCGCTGAGTGTAACGTTATTAGATTCAAGCACTGGAAGCGGTCTATGTTATGCGTCATTCATACACAATAACTCTTGTCTTTATGATGGATTCAATGTTCTATGATTTAAACACATAACATATATCTTCTCTTTGTGTTATAACTGTTTTGAACTTGGGAAGCAAAGATCCCCGCAAGATCAGGATCATCACTATCCGGGATGCTCGTGAGTGAAGCGGGTGCATTAAGCGCATCATTCTGCGTCCAATGCGCATGACTTTAAATAACGTAGAAGCGAATGTATGAAGCGCATCATTTTGTGTCCAGGATGTGCATGAGCGAGTTTGGAGACTTTTATATTGTGATAGCTTTGTGTGATAAACAGAGATTTATTTGTTAAACATTTTGTAAGTATCTGTGCTTTCTGAGGCCACATTTTTGTTTTGTATGTTTTTTTAAGTTTAATACAGCACTTAATTACAATTAAAAAAATCGAACTTTTAAGTAAAAGTACTTAAGTAAAGATAGATTTTGGTAGATTAAAATGGTAGATTTTAATGTACTCATGGATTTAAAGAATAAAAAAACATTTATTTATGGACTGTAGTGGAGTAAGTATGATGTGCTTCATACTGTAGGGAAGTATTTTTTGTCCAAAGTACTCTGATAAAGTAGAGATATTTGAAAATTTACTTGAAAGGCAATAAAAGTTAAAATATGCAAGTCTACTTTGATCATGAAAAACAGTGCCAGTATCGGACCAGAATCGGTATCGGCCGATACGCAGAATGCAAGTATCGGAATCGGATCAGAATGGGAAAAGTGGTATCGGTGCATCCCTAGTTTTCAACCTTCAATCGTGTTTACACATTGAGTTCCATCCAAAACAAAGCAGAATACTAATTTTAGCCGTGTCATATAACCTCTTTAATAATGGCCAAATAATCTCAAAGTATGGTTTCTATGATCATAAATCATAACAGTAATTGTTGTTTTATTAATATTTGGAATTAGTTTTTAGTTCACATCAATTTTGTTAAGGGCTTCTAAAAAAAATATTTTGAATATTTCAGGCTTAATTTGTTTTCATTCTAGATTTTTATTTATGTAGTTAATAACATTAGCGCCTCCACCTAAACTAATTTCACTGTATCACCAAGACAACATTTTTGATTTTCACTGATCATTTTTCACGTTATTTTGAGGTCTATATATCACCTGATTCGAATTGAAAGAAATGTTTTATTAGTTTTAGTTGACATAACCCTGATTTGAGTTTTTTTCTCTTTGGACTTGAAACCTGCTGCACACAAGTGTAGAGAGAAGAATATTGTGAGTAAATGGCGTGTGATGGTTTGTACTCACAGTGTTTGGGTTGGTGAGGTTTCGGGCGTCCGTGAGCCAGCTGCTCAGATGATTGTACGTACTTCTCCTGAAACAAACACACGGGTCAACACACACACATCAGTCCAGTTTCACCTGTGAGCTCACGTGTATCAGCACAAGTACCTGGTGATGTCATAAACCATCAGCGCTCCCGCCGCTCCTCTGTAGTAGCTGCGCGTGACGGCTCGGAATCGCTCCTGTCCAGCCGTGTCCCAGATCTGCAGTTTGATCTTCTGACCGCTCACCTCGATTATTCTGGTGCCGAATTCCACGCCGATGGTGTGCGGACAGTCTGCCATGACTGAGAGAGACAGACGGAGCGTCAGCGCATTCTGACAGGATGTGTGTCACAGCAGAACTTTCCCTCCTCTATCAGAGGTGAATGACTGGCGCTCACATGTCTGTTTTCATTGAAAGACTGAATGAGGACGAGATCTCAGCACCTCTTACACTGGGGGGAGTTTTCAGTGTGACACACACCTGAGCACAATCACCTTGTTTTCAAGGGGTTAAGCTTCTAGTTACAGTTAAACACATCTGTACAAAAACACACACACACAATGGACCTCATTTATCAATCTAACGTAGAAAAGAACGCAGATTCAAGCGCAGAAATCATCTTACGACAGGGTTCGCTTGTGATTCATCAAACATTCCTATGCTGCCAATCTCATCGTACAAATGATTGTTCCTCGATACATGTGGCGGCTGAGATCAATCATAATTTACAAATCATGCCCCTAGTGTTGTCAAAAATATCGATATTTCGATAAATATCGATACTGAAATATCTGAAGGGTACCAATACTAATTTCCCGAAGTATCGATACTCCGATCCTAGCCGAGCTGTCACTTTCACTTATCTGCAAAGGCTGGTTGACAAACACCACACGTGACCGCAGTGCCTGTCACGTGTCTCGTCTGATTCGCTCTGGTTAAATAGCAAAAGTGAATATAAATATGGCGTGTGCGGCGCCTCCGCAACCGGCTTTGGTTGATAAAGAACACAGCAGGAGTGCTATCTGGAAATATTTTGGATATGAAGCAAATGAACATGGAAAGCCGAAGGACACAAACAAGCCGATATGCAAGAGTTGCTACAGAGCAGTGCTAACAAAAGGCGCTAACACCTCTAATATAGCGATATGAGTGTTGTCTCGTTTTTCAGCGTAGTTCTTAAAGTTAATATAATCCGACTGAAGAATCTTTAACTGTGAATCTTTAAATACTTTAACTCTGGTCAAATGTAAATGAACTTGTGCTTAATTAACTTAATTCAAAAAATGATTATGTGTGTGGATCGGTGATATTTGAATCCGGCATTAAAATATGTTCATCAAATAATGTTATGTATTAAACAGCATTTATGAACGATGAGCAACGCATTTGCTACAGTATATTTTAATCTTTGATGACAGTATGTAATAAAATACAACGGATCATGTTTGATCTGGTCCAATGAAAAAAAATATTAACAGATAGAACTTTGGATTTTAATTAGTACATGTATTAGTACCAGAAAGAAGATGAGACTCGACCTGCAACAGTACATAATGCGTTACAACACACATTATGAAGAATTATAATGCATTTTACCCTTTAATAACTCTTTATAATACATTATATATGTTATATTTATCTTTAAATAATAATTAAAAAAAAATTGCCCCATTAATGTTGTGGCAGTTTTTTTATCTGTGGTATCGAAAATGGTATCGAGTATCGATATTTTTCAAGGTATCGTATCGAAGTTAGAAATTCCAGTATCGTGACAACACTACATGCCCCAATACATTCAGGGTGTAGACACCTCGCACTAGTTTTTGCGTCATGGAGAGACATAATCCAGCCAAAGAGAGGAACTTTTACGATTAAGATATGTCAACTTCAAGAGAGAAACCAGAAGAAGTGAAAAACGGTTTGTAAAGAGATCACTGATGCTTAATGGATAGTTATGTTTTGTAAAAATGACCGCAAATAATTTAT
>CM017901.1:378866-383866 GCA_008369825.1 Triplophysa tibetana | reverse complement strand
GCTACGCTAATTATTCTCTTTCTGCCTCCGCCTCAGATGCCCATCCCGAGGTCGGGAGAGATCCCTCCGGGTCCAGATGAACATCTCGCGCCATCCTGAGAGAGCCTCGGACTGACTGACCATCTCATGTCCACCCAAGAGAAATACGACCATCGGACCATCCCCGCTCAGACCACTACATCCCCAAAAGAGCAAAGATGGACTTCTTATCACATTAATGCTAAAGTTACTATACTTGGTATTAAATGCTAAATTACATCACATGACATCCGTTTGAAGTTATACGTTAGCTGCTTTCAGTGACCCTGATTGGAGGTTGCTGGGTGGGGTGTTGTGGGGGCTTTGTGGGTTTGGTCTGGTCTGGTCGTGTCTTGTGGTTGATGTCGGACAGCAGAGGAATAAAGTGACATTATGCCATGTTCCCTGGTTGATCCTCTGTTTTCTGGTGTCGATCGCGTAGTGGGACCGGGTTGGACCCGCACGGTTTCTGCGAGTGGGACTTCCTGGGTCGCGGGTGGTGGGTTCTTCTTCTTCTTCGTGGATATTTGCTCGGTGGCTTTTGGTCGGGGTCACTGAGTGCAGCTATGACACATCATAGGGGATCTGGCCCTCCCGTCTGAGTCTGGTTTCTCCCGAGGTTCTTTTTCTCCATTAATCAATCATTGGAGTTTGTGTTCCTCGTCACAGCAGGGCACTGTTGACCAGCTCACCGAGAGACTGCATTTATTTATTTATTAGATATTATTTATCAGAGAGATCTTGCTTGTTCTATAAACACAAGGCACTGTGCTATGTTTTACCTTTCTATGTTTTTCTGGTTTTCTTATTTGCTCCTGTAAAGCTGCTTTGAAACAATGCACAATGTGAAAAGCGCTATATAAATAAACTTGAATTGAGATTTTTTTTACATTACTTTTCTTACGTTTAATTTGTTTAAATGAAATATCATTACATTTGAGTCTTGGTGCAATACAAACCAAATCCAGCAGAGGGCGCTGTAGATCGCAGTATTGTTCTTTCACTTCTCTTCGCGTGTTTAATGAGGAACACATCAGACACAGACAGGGGTGCCGCCAGAAATTCTGGGCCCTATGGAAACCAAAATTTTTGGGCCCGCTACATTTTTTACAGATAACATTTAGCCCAATAAACATGCCCTGTATACTTAAAAAACAGATACTTAGCACATTGCATAGTTAAAATGTCTAAAGATGGGTACAAAGCCTACAAAAACAAGAAAAATATATATTGAAATATGTACTTGTTTACATAAAAGGGAGAACATTTACTATCGCAATTGCAAGCACAACAGAACATTATGTGCACATATTGACATATACTGTACATGAACAAGCTTTAGCTGGTCAAACTGCTCAATCAGGAAACATCAGCTACAGTAGAACTAACCCGTAATTAAATCAGTCCAGGAATAAAACTAGCTAGGCCAAAAGGGCTCAAAATCAAGACACCCCAGGAGTAATGCCAGGCCTAAACCAGTCCAGGACTAAACAAGTACTGAACCAGACATCAACTGTTTGTTATCCAGGTCTAACAAAGTTATGTTCAACATCACTTTATAATGGCCCAGCGGCGTCCCTTTCTGCTGGCAAAATCATGTATCAAATCATCAAAGTTCAGCTTTCTTGCCAGTTTGCATTCAATGGATGGCAAGGTGACAAAGTCTATCCTGCAACATAGCAGACCTCAGATAATCTTTGATCAGTTTCAGCTTTGATCAGTTTCAGCTCTCTCGCCACCAGCAACGGTCACAGGCAGTGTGCAAAATATTCACAAAACTATGCAGACCTGCCCAAAAATACTCTGCAGCTGCATCTTGTAAATGCTGTTGAGCAGACTAACCAAATTATTTTTATTGGCCTATTTTGTTTTCATAATATGAAAAATTTAAATATCTATTTTGTAAACTCCTTATAGCCAATGGTTACTACAGACACGGTTTATTCAATTTTATATTATATTATTCTGGGGCATTTTATTCATATTAAGAACGTCAAGTTTGACAGCATCGCTCGTAGCAGCAGCACTGTCACTTCACAGAACACACGACACGGCAAACTGATTTTGTAATCTTTGAAGCTTGTAGATTACTTTTTGTTTTGCAAAGTTACCATCATGTGGCGAACACAGTAGATAAGACGTGTTTAGAGGCTTCAATCCTCGCGAAGTTTCGCGCTCAGGCTCACCTTGTTTGACTGAGACGGGGGACGGGGGGGAAGGAGGACGTGTGTGTGCAGCAGCCGCTGAATCTGTGTCTACGAGACATGATAACCCGTCCCGGAGACAGCAGAGATGTTATTATTGTTGGATGTTAATCATAATTCAGTAATTATTTTACTAAGCTAGGCTAACTAGATAAAAGCAGGTCATGTAGCAACAAAAATATGTTTTGAAATTCAGGAATAGGGCAAGCGACCTTTCTTTTTGAAAAACTAAGTGACATACTGTCGACTTTGGCGTTCTCTGTCTTCTCTTTCCTTCTTTTCTTTCCGTTTTTGATGCCCTGACTTCTGATGTGACATGTCTGCGTGTGTCACTGTCTGCGCTGCATCATAACAAGTCCAATAAGCAAGAGACGCTACACTAGCGATCGTAGCTCGGACAGCGCAGGTGGAATGAACCATTGTGAGAGGGAGGGGTGTGACTGAAACAGTAAATACATTATTTGTTTTTTAAATATTAAATCTATGGTCAAAACGGACAAAATACACATTTAGTGCACGAGGGGCCCTAAGACCTTTAATGTATGTATAAAAAAGAGAAAAGAAATAGGAAAATAAAAAGAGGGTCTGCTCTTCAGGGCCCTAAATCAGCCTGGGCCCTTAGAATCGTCCTAACCTTCCACCCCTTTACGGGGCCCATGGACACAGAGAAATGTTTCTGACTGCTGTTTTTAAGACAACCGCGCGTGTTCCTCTTTTGATTTCATCACATATATTTACATGATGATAGATGTGTAATCTAGCCAAAATGTAAAAGTGTCCATCGCTGGTTTATATTTTCATTTTCTGCTGCTCGTGACGTGTAATATTTACAGGTGCCGATAGTGATTATTTCACATCACCTCCGTTCACATGTTTTATTTATATGTTTTACAATTTTTATATGTACATTGTAAAGGGAACACTACATGAATAATACTCCTGCTCTTTTATTAGCCTTAACCTGTGAATTTCTGTGAAATTTTCCTGAATCCACCAGTCAGATCTACAATGAAATAAATGTTCAGTACACACAATAAGCTGATGAAGTCAACAGTAAAACACATTTTTCAAACTGTCACATGTGATCACAGGTTTTATGAAAATCATTTGTATCATATTTTTTGCTCCGTGTCCACAGGCTTGCTAAAGTAAATAAAATATCACAGGAATGAAATTGAATGCATAGTTTCAGAAACAGTCTTTTTTAGTGAAAAACATTTGAACACACAATTCTCCAAAATAAAGATAGAAATTCATAAAATTCCCACACATGTCACATATGGGTCTACCAGACCGTGTGCATCCCTCGTTCTTATATCATATCTCACATATACAGTAAAATTCAGACATATAGAGTCTGTGTGTGTGTATACATTTATGCATTTGGCAGACGCTTTCATCCAAAGCGACTTACAGTGCATTATCCTAAACATTTGTTTCTAAGTATGAGCAATATCCTGGGTCGAACCCACAACCTTAATGCAATACTCTTACCACTGAGCTGTAAAGTGTGTGTTTGAGTCATAAACACAAGATCCAGAAGATAAAGCCGAGCGGCAGAATGATGATGTTCGTCCTCCAGAGGGCGGCGCTGTTACACAGATCAGAATCACAGCAGTGGACTCGAACCCCGGGCAGCTCGTGCTGCTGACAGTGACGTGACGTCGCACAGCCGCTGGTGAGGACGATCCCCAGAGCCGCTGTACACACAGAGAGAGAGAGAGAGAGAGAGAGAGAGAGAGAGAGAGAGAGAGAGAGAGAGAGAGAGAGAGAGAGAGACATGAATGAATTAGCTGGAGCTCTAGAACAGTCACCAGCACCCGGTCCGACCTTACAAGACACCGAAGTGAAATGCCTCCTGTTTGCAGACGATCTGGTGCTGCTGTCACCCACAAAAGAGGGTCTACAGCGAATTTAAACAAGGCTGTGAATGACCTGAGAGACAAGGCACGAAGAGCCTTTTACGCAATCAAAAAGAATATCAAAATTGACATCCCAACCGTAATCTGGCTGAAAATAATACAATCAATTATAGAACCGATGGCGCTGTATGGAAGTGAGGTTTGGGGTCCTCTCGCCAACCAAGAGTTCAGCAGATGGGACAAACACCCAATAGAGATTCTGCAAACAGAAATGTGTAAAAACATTCTACGGGTACAGAGAAAAACTCCAAACAACGCCTGCAGAGCAGAATTAGGACTGTATCCTCTAATCATTAAAATACAAGCTTTCTTTTCTTTTGGTTTGTTTCTTTGTCAATTAAGGTACGAAGAGTGTATATATGATCGGATGTGCGGTATTTGGGTTGGAAACCAGTTTGGCATTTTCTCATCGTTTGTTAAGTGTGTTCCAATGTTCCCAGAAGCGATTTGTTTCTAGAGATTCTTCAATTGCTTTTAACTGGTTTTGTGTATCTTGTTTCTTTTTCTTCCTTAGTGTGTCCTTATATTGTTTAACTTTTTCATGGTAGAGTTGGCGTGTGTTTACATTGTCAGCATCTCTGTGTTTCTGATTTGATAGAATTCTTACTTCTTTTCTAAGGTTTTTACACTCCTTATCAAACCATTTCTCCTTTACAGGCTTTTTGTTTGGTTTTGTGTTAGTGGGTTTTAGGTTAGATAGCGTTGCAGATATTGTAAAAATTTGGTTAATCCTGTCTACTGCTAAATTTACACCTTCATTATTGTGTGGAAATGGGGTATCTAGGAATTTATTCAGTAGGTTTTGAATTTTTGGTTCACAAGTTATGCTTTTGTATGTATATTCGCAATCTTCTTT